>JAFVLL020013423.1:0-10675 GCA_021397915.2 Tor tambroides | reverse complement strand
GGATATTTCAGTTTTTTATTTTTAATACATTTACAGACATTTCTAAATTCCTGTTTTCACTTTGTCATTATGAGGTACGGAGTATAGATTAATGAAAAAAAAAATGAATTTAAACAATTGCAGTATCAGGCTGCAACATAAAAAAATTGAAAAAATTTAAGGGGGTCTGAATACTTTCCGTACCCACTGTATGTTTTTAATGTCATTAGTGTCACTTAAATTAAATGAGTGACAGCAGCAGCACCTGTTCCTGTTGTATCTAGCTCTAAAGTTGTTGTTGGTGTTAAGCAGTGGCCTGTGTAAAGAGAGGAGATAAAAGTAAAGCCAAGTTTTTGATTCAGCAAAATTGATTTCATCACAGGAAAGGCAATGATTCATATGCTCTACAGGAAAGATTTATTTTTGTGTTTACAGTAAGCTATTTAATTTTAAAGTGTCTGATCAATAGGAACTCACTGTCATAACTCACTGTCAACAGTTGCCATAATAATGACAGTCGAAGTCACATGAGCAGCTGCCGAAGTTGTATCCACAGTTATACCTGCAGGAGGGGAAATCTAGAAGACAGAAAACACATTTTATCCATGAAGGCATTAATATGACAGCAGAAACACCCAGGAAACCGGGAAATGTTTTGAATCTGACAGACAGATAGATGAAAGTGAACCTGTTGTAGCTGGCCAGTCAGTTGTTGCTGTAAAGCAGTAGCCTGTATGAAGGGAAGAGAAATCAATTTCAGTTTTGCAAATGACCCATATTCTCAAGACAAGAGATATTTGTGTATAGCATTTGATCTTGAAGTGCCGGTTCTGGAGTAACTTACTGTCATAGTCATATTAACAGTTTCCATAGTCCTGACAGGAGTGTGTACATGAACAAGTGCCAAAGTCATATCCACAGTTATACCTGCACAAATAGGCATCTAAAGAACAGAGAAAGAGACGTTATGAGTAAGAACTTAACAATTCCTTCTCTGGCACCAATTGCTCCCAATGGTTCTATTAGAACTACTGTATAAGATTTTTTTTTAAGAAACACAATTATATTGGCAAATGTTGAAATGCGTTAAAATTCATTGCTGTAATGTGACATACATGATATTTAGTATAAACCTTTCATTCTGTATGCCCAACATACTATTTTTTTTATTCATGTCAGCTTTATGAACTGAGAAAGTATATATCATTTGAGTGAAACAGTTTCAGCAAGCAACTGTTTTCCATAAATTGGATAATTTTTTGTGTTGCCAGTATGATATTCTTACAGGCATGTAATGACATAACTATATGCTGTTAGTACTCTGGTGCAATGCTCTGACCAAATGTTCCTCACAAGATGACCTTGTTTATATAAAATATGACACTTAACCTTATTTTATCCAACAGACAGACAGACAGACAGACATAGATAGATGATAGCTAGATAGATAGATAGATAGATAGATACATACATGAAGGATCTTCCGTGGAATACAGCCAGTCATCTATATAAAACAAAATAAATATATCATGTGAATTTAAGTTTCAGCATCATATGAAAATATGCATAAAGCACATGTCCCACAATATAAAATGTTGAAGGATATTTACATGTTGTCTAATACCATGCCACAGTGGTTTTTGCTGTAATATGACAAACAGACTTGAGATTTAACGCAGTGTAAAGCTTGTCTTTCTGTATGTGCAATGTATTAAATGTTTTTTAAGTCTATGATTACAAAGTCATATATATTTGAGTGAAACACATGATGTTCAAGCTAGCAGTTGTTTTCTAAAAATTGTACAGTTTTCAAAGGATTTTCCATTGACGACAAATGATAATCTTACCCTGAAAGGCAGTTAGAAGCAGACAGAGAAGGATGTTCAGAGCTTCCATCTTTCTCTTCTGATCAAATTTGTCTTCAAATTTCCAATTATCACTTATATATTCAAAACCAGCCAAAGAAGGATTTCCTTATGACACATCAATATCCTGGAGCATGAGATGAAAAAAAGAGCAGCATAAATGTAGAAAAGACACAGCTGGATGTGTTTTACAACTCTTTTCTTTATAAATTTATGGATATATTTGTTGACACAGCTGTTTGAGATAGCGTAATGATCATAGACTGCAGTGGTGAAAGTATAGACTAATTAAATATTTACACACATATTCCATTTTGAATAGTACTGAAATCTCATTGATGTTTCCCATTCATTATGGCATTTGGATTAGGGAATGGGAATATGAAAACATGTCATTTATGTGCATGCTACAGCTAAGACATTTTCCTTATCAAACCTTGTGAGTCGTGAGAATGAGGAGATCATATCAGGATACACATACAAGCTGACATTATGTAAATGAAAAATACAGCTTTATAACAATAACAACTCACCGTTGGTGGTCCTTGACTCCCTGCAGACATTAGATGTTCTTCATTTGTTAGCAGTGTCATCATGTACATCATATAGCATCTTTCTAAAACCAAAGGTCACTTTAAAAATCCAAAATTTCAGACTATCAATTTTGTTTGAAATATAAAATATATATAAAATAAATCATATAAAATAAATTAGTGTAAAAAATAGTAAAACATATAAAACAGCTTGGACTTTTACTCAAATTTGTCTCCATACCAGTGAGAAAAAACTTCTGAAGGGCACCTCATGAAAAATTATACAACCATAGACACTGGTAAAAGAAAATGCATTTGAGAAGAACCTAAATGTAAAAGGATGGAAAACACGCAGCTGACTATGTTGTAAAATAGATCCTGATGTCAACTGACTGATAAAGTCTGATGCAAATTTGCATAGATGATTTGGCCAAAATGATGCTATAGCTGCACTTCTCTATGTGTCCAGACCTATTTCAACCTATTTTTGTGTTTATAATTAAATAGTGATGTTCTAAGAGGGCTATTCGATATAAAACAGAGTGTCAGCACATAAATGTTTTAAATATTGTGTAGGCTACATCATATTATACAGTTTGGAAACACATATTAACATGCAAGATGAATTCTCTAAATTTAAAGAATTGCTACTACAGACATTCTGAATACCGAAATTTTGTTATGCTTTCCACCTGTTCATATTTTTCTCGTAATTTTATGTAGGTCCTAAAATGGCTTTTGCATTTAATGCATGTGTAGCCTACCTATAAATGTGTTAACAAAGATTAATCTACAATATAATTTGAGACAGAAAATTTATTTATTTATTTATTGCAGACTGTTTGTCCCATGTTTTAAGAATCAGTGTATAAATGGCAGTTAACATCAAAAGAAATAAACTTGAAATTTGTTTTGATTAGGGGGTTAATAAACATTGAGAAACCATTTGAGGCACAAAGATAAAATTACATTACTAAATAAATATTATTAGACATTTTGTTTATTTACATGTTGATTATGGGGCTAATGTCCTATTATTGCTAGTTTTATTTTAGTAACTATGCAATTTTTTTTCTGATGATTATATTTTTTTATACTGATGAAACTATTTACCTTAGGCTATTAGTTGGGCCACGTACCTGATTCTCGTAAGGAACAGATCAAAAATATAAATATTACTATTTTAAAAGTACCAATATGAAAGAATCGAGGGTTGAGAACCAGAAGGGCGTAAGTGACATTTCACCAACTTTACAGGAGAGGCAAAACAAAATTTTTACCATAGTTTGATCTGACTTTGTGTACTGATTTCAATTGTTTATAATACAAATTTGTACACTCATGGATGACAGTACTTTTGCCAGTTGAAAAAGCTCATTAAGAGCTTTCATTTGATGTATATCTCTCCATTTCACCAAAAATGTCACTTACGCCCTTCTGGTTCTCAACCCTCGGAATGATAACGAGAGAACCGAAAGAAAAAAAAGCAGACACATTTAACCTTCATTCTGATAGTAAAATAAATAAGATAATTGATCAAACAATGTTGAATTTTCTGTGGAAAAACCGTGTGCATTATATTAGAAAATCTGTGATAGTCAATTCATATAAAAATGGTGGTCTTGATTATTTAGATTTTTCAATCTTAAATAACACTTTCAAAATTAACTGGTTGAAGTACTTCTTGAAAAACCCTTCTTCTGTGTGGAATTCAGTATCTAGTACTGTTTTTGACCAACTTGGTGGTCTCTCATTTTTGTTAATGTGTGATTACAAAATTGAAAAACTGCCTGTTAAATTGTCTGCTTTTCACAGGCAAGTACTTTTGGGGTGGAAGTTAATTTACAAGCACAATTTTTCTCCACACCAGTATTATATCTGGAATAACTGTAATATTCTGTATAAACACAAAAGTATATTTATGAAAACCTGGTTTGATAAAGGGATTCTTTTGGTAGGACAGTTGTTGAATTCTCAGGGGTATTTAATGACTTATGATGAATTTCTTTCATATTTTAATTTCCCTGTAACCCCAAAAGAATATGCCTCTGTAATTGGAGCTATTTCTTCTAGTATCGTGTCTTTATGTAGAGGTATTTCATACTCTAAACACGCTTCTTTACTTCACCCTGCTGATACTTTCTGTGGCAGAATTTGTTTTTCATCTAGGAAAAAAAATAATAATAAGGCTATACGTTTATTGTTTCAAAAAGAAATTGTTAGTAAGCCAAGTGCTATTTTCTATTGGTCTAAGTTTATCAGAAATATTAATTGGAGGAAAGTTTGGGTATTACCTAATAAATATCTCATCACAAATAAAATTAAAGAAATTTCATTTAAGATACTGCATAAATATTACCCTGCTAAGCATTTTCTCACCAGATTTATTGAAGATATAGATGTAAATTGTTCATTCTGTTCACGACACCCTGAAACAGTGCCTCATATTTTCTGGCATTGTCAATATACAAAGAGGTTATGGTGGGAGGTTTCTAGATTTATAAATGACAAAAAGATGTGCAACTTTCTTTTACTATATGAACATGTAATATTTGGCTTTTTGAACTATGACAAGAAGTTGGAAAATGAGGCTTATATAATTAATCTCTTGATTATTCTTGTTAAGTTTCATATTCATCGTTGTAAATTCAGCAATCAGAAGCCTCTTTTTTCTGTGGTACTTAAGGAATTAGATATCTATATAAACACCATTAAGGAGAGTACAAACAAAAAAGCTGTAAAAACTGTGTATCTATTTGGTATGTTTAAGTTATTGTGATTTAGTAGGGCCTTTCATTATTTTATTTTATATGTTGACTTTATACATACATGTATAATTAACATGTACTTTTTATTTTTATTTTTTTATCTGTGTATACCCTTGGCACTTTTGTTCTGTATTTGTTCAAGCATTAATAAAAAAAAAAAAAACATTAAATCTGATAAGGACTTTATTGCATGTTTATTTAAATTTGTTCACTTTGCCTTGATTTTTATTACCAGCTATTTTGAAGAATTCTCCCACTATTCTTGTATGGCTAAAATAAACAGAAAAGTTTGAAAAATTTCCATCAATATGCAAATGATTCTGAGGCTTGAAATTAACTGTTATGTGAGGTACTAAATTATTCATGACTATATCTCCATGCTGAATCCTGTCGCATTTAATTTATTCAGTCTAGCGAGTGCTTAATTATTGAATTCGTATATAAGGCACCTCATGTGGTTACAAACTTGTAGTCCATCCATCTTTTAGTGCTCTTAATTTCATCCAGGTGTCTGTTTGGACTGATGAGAAGTATTGATGACTGATGTTTAATTACTTAATAATTGAGTGGAGTTCAGTCAGCTGCACGCAGGGATGCTCTCATCTGCTGAACACAAACATCTCTGGCTCATCCAGCCAGACGGAGCTACAGTTAATACTCCAGATGTTGGAGGTGAGGTGCACGCAAGAATTGTTAACAGTAACATCTCTTAAATTGCACTTTTCTTCCCTCTGCCATGTCTGTCAGTAAGTTCAAGTATAAAGTGTTGAAATTTAGCTCTGGTGTAAATGTACGTTCACAAAGTCAGCAGGTTCCTGTCTGAGTGACAGCGTGTGATTATAACGCAAACCTGCCGTGCTAAAATGGAATCCTAGGAAAGATGGAAAGATCACATTCAGAATTACGATATTCAAGTGATTTAAGCATAATATTACAATTACTCAAGTGCTTAAAAGGATTTATCTTAACCATGAATAAACCTTCTACAATCAGCCAAGAATAAATTAAACATTTTATGACAGCATTAAAATAATATCTGATTTTAGACTGTCTTTTTAACTGAAACAGACTTAACTGCATAAAATCTTAATTATTAATAATATAATTCAATAAAAAAAACATAAAATAAGTAGATACTCAATCACACATAGCTGCATCACCATGCAGTTACATTTAAAGCTAGACCATCACTTGAATCCTGTTTTTCTGAAATATATCCTTTACTAAATGCATGTTGGCGACAATTAACATATGAAACTAAATGTTTCTTTTGAATATTCAGTATGTTTAGCATTTGGGCGTATTAACTCCACTGAATGAGTGTAATCTCATAGAACAACCTGAACACAGCCAGTTCATGAGGTGAAAGAAAATCAGCTTTACCCCAAAGAGTTATTGCTGACCTGTTTAATGTGTTTCTTTTCAGTATTCAGAATCAAATCCTGCATCCACTCTCAGAAAGCTGAAAGATTTGATGCAAATATGAAAGCAAACACATGAGCATTTCTGTTTGTCTGTTTTGTTTCAGTCTGCCACGCTGCTAAAAAGACTTGACAGTTGCATGAATGATGAATATTAATCACAGTATTGACTGACTGAGTTGTTTCTTTTGAAATGGAGAGCGATACCAGCTGTTGCATCAGACCCTGTTTGACATGCAGTCAAACGATGAAGCTTCCTACTTATTCCACTGCAGAGCCACTGGAGAGTTACTGTTTCATTTCTCCAATCAGTAGAAATTTGGAGACAGCATTACCCCCAACAGTTAGAATCATTAGTTATAATCTTTTTCTTTTTTTGTGCATCTGTATGTGTGTATATACACACACACATATATTTGCAACAGCCTTAGTCTTTAACAGCCTCACAAACTTATTTTCTGTGTCATTTTGTATGCATTCACTAACCATGCATTACAACAAACAGCAGTGCAATCAAACTCCACAACATGTTGAAAAAATTGCTTGCTAAATTTTGCTTTTGCACAGAGAACAGAGAGATACGGGCTTTGAGCTGCAGTGACTGACAGGCTCAGTCAAACTCATATTATCCCTCAGGTGTAATTGCATGTCTTCTGTAGTGTAAACGACTCTTGACACAAGACAGCTGCGAGCTGAGGGCTAATTGAGTGAGGATACACTCTCACCTCTCTAAAGCTATCAGAAACACCAGTACCAAACGTCACTGAAGGACGAAGAGGCAGTGCAAAAGAAAAATGTAAAGAAAAGCCATGAGTAGACAACAATAGAGAAAGTAGACATGGAAGACCAAGGACACAAATCCTAGAGGGAAAATTTGAATGACTCACACTGTACTCTCAAGATAACAACATGCTTTTGTTCATTTTCACTGCCACTGAGCTTCTTCAGTTCTATAGACAATGTATCCAGAGAGGGTGAGCATCTATCAGCTTCTAAATGTGAAAAACCACAAGTGCATTTTGAATGAGAGAACGGACTTCATCAGACCGAAATGTAAGTGGGGAGATTTCCATGACAGCAGTGAGATTAAGATGAAGATCGTCTGTCACACTGATGTGTTTTTGTCTAAAACTCACAATCTAAATCTCTGTCAGACAGCGAGAAGTAACTGTGACAACACAGTGAATTCAAGAGATCCTACAATGACCTTGTTTAAATTGAGTGTTTTAAAGATGAAATGACACTGGACCACACTTTTACTTCATTTCAAAACAGGCTGTCTGGGCTTTAAAGTCCTAACACTAAGGGAGAATTCACTGGAAACTGATTTTTATAGATGCACTGTCTGCACTGTGCAGCATAGTGGCAAATGGGGGCGATTATCTAGATATAAACAATCATGGTACTGTGCAATAATGGCACTGGCAAATAGCGTTCACTTTCGTGAACATGTCATAATCAATATAAAGCTAATTAACATGGAAAGGAGGCCTGTGTATGTTTAAATTATAATGGGATTTGGAAAAAAATAGCAAAATAAACTTCCAGAACACCAAAAATGACACTAAACTCAAATTTAATAAGAATGGTTAACATATACTATCGTTCAAATCTCTCATGCACAACAAGGATGCTTTTATTTGATCAGAAATACAGTACAATAAAAACAGTAATATTGTAAAATTTGATTACAGTGTCATTTAATGTAAAATGTCATTTACTCCTGTCACGACAAAGATGAATTTTCAGCATCATTACTCCAGTCTTCAGTGTCATATGATCCTTCAAAAATTATTCTAATATACTGATTTGCTGTTCAAGAAACATTTCATATCAGCGCTGCTTAATATTTTTGTGGAAACTGTGATACTTTTTTCAGAATTCTTTGATGAATAGAAAGTTAAAAAGAACAGCATTTATTTAAAGCAGAAACCTTTGGTAACATTCTGAAGGTCTTTACTGTAAGCTCAATTTAATTGCTGAATAAAAGCATAAATCTTACTGACTCCAGACCTCTGAACTTTAGTGCATATTTTACACAGAAATGAATACAGCTCATGTTTCATGAATAGTGCACAATTTCTTAATTCAAACATGCCTAGTTATGCTGGATTGTGGGTGGTTAGTGGTTATTTGCGCTGAAAAACTGTTTGCTAACGTGTTGCACCTGTTAAGTGAATTCACTCTTAAATCTGGTGCTTAAATCTTTTTTTTCTGTTTGAAAAAAATACAAACTCACACAATTCCATGCTGAATGCAGAACTGAATGGATTCCAGGTGAATACACACACTGATAAATATGATGATTGAACCGTCAATAGCGCTTCCTACAACAACAGCATGTGATAATCACTACTTTGACTTCCTCTTTCCCGTTGCCTCTTTCTCGTGGGGAAAAGCAGAAGCGCGTCAGCCTCTGCTGGAGCCAGGTGTTATCTCCAGAGCCATTAGACAGGGACAGACGCTGCACTGGCACTCTTCAGTGGTTGGGGGAAGAAGATAAATGGAGTTCTTCACAGCTTCCATGCATCAGATGGGACGTGCACCTTCATCTTGCTCTAAATAAGATTTGTGGCACCACAACAGCAAAAGTGCACCAGGAGACAGATACAGTCCAGAGGGGAAAAAAGTGAACATCTTGGGAAAGGAAGAGAGAATGTTATGTCACTGAGAGAACAAAAACTATATACGGACTCAGAGTGAGGAAAATACTCTTAAACCACCTTCTGAGGTGATCTCACAAGTGTCTTCGAGGGCATTTACACTTGGTCTGTTCATGATCAGATCAGGCAATCCAATCAGGACAAATGCATGAAGTCATCCCTTTCTCTGCTATTTGAGAGAAAAATTTCAGTGGTTCAGTCAGTTATGTGGCGAAGCTACACATTTAACACACCCCGCATGGCCCAGATCTGTACATTGCATTCAGTTACTTAGTGAAAAACATGATACAGGACAACGACAGACTGCATGATGTAGCTTACTAGGGGCTATTCGCACAAAATGTCTTTTTGCTTTAAAAGACAGGAGATGCAGGCAGTGGACTGTGGAAAAGGGAAAGGCATTGAGATGTTTTTTTTTTAAAGTTGAACTTGATAGTTGAACTTGACATAACATTCTCATGAACAAGACACTGCAAAAGAAAAGCGTAATAGTCAAACATGTCAGTCTAGCATGTTTACATAGAAAAACAATGAAAAAGTAGTGCAGCGGACTGGAAAAATTTTCTGTATGAATGACCCCTTGGAATGCAGTTATATGCCATTAAAATTCAAGATATGACAGCAAATAAATGTGCATCAATGAGTTATTACACAAGCAAGCATGCTGTTCACAAACATCTAAACAACTGCAAATGTAATTTTATACAGTAGTTTAATAAACGAGAAGTTAAAACTCTGCTGAATTGTAGACACAATATTGTCATTATTGTCTATCTTGTTTTGTTTTTCACAAACTAAAATAGTTCCAAACAAAGCCACAGCAGAACTGTTGTGCATTTCTGAGCAAAACACTGGTGTTTTGTTACTGAATCAATCCACAGTTTTTAATAAATCCAGTGAGTCAATGAATCAGTGACCCATTCATAAAAAACTGGAATGAATAACTGAATGACTCACTCATTAAGATGACTTGCTGCCAACTACTGGTGGTTTTCTTTTCACACTGAGAGTATAATTTCAGTTGTTAAAAATGTCATATTACAATATTTATTTAAAAAATAATGCCCATTTATTATCTTTATTTATGCAATTCAAATTGTTGTGTAAATGTATTCATGCCACCTCTGAGCTGCATTAACAACAATGTTATTGCCATGTTGTAGCCTTAAAAGTTTGTGTAATAAATTCTAAGATAAATCAAAAAAAATCTTTCTAAAGCTATTTTCTATAATGTCTTTTCGATGCTTTTCTCACTGACAAACAAATCGGCCATATGTATTTATTCTTTTTATTAAAGGAATGTACCACAAGGCCATTCCAGATCTCTCTGGCCCAGTTTAACCCCTGGATACGCCACTGTAACAAATATTAAGGAATTTTAGCTCTGGTCAAGCTTTTATTATGAATTTTAGCTGTAGGGAATTCAAATATTAAAATTAGGGTTGA
>JAFVLL020013421.1:130567-186521 GCA_021397915.2 Tor tambroides | reverse complement strand
TTGTTTTGTTTGTATTATTTATTTATTTAAATAAGCATAAATTACAGTCAGTAAAGATATATCAGTTTTATTCATAATAAAGTAATGAGAATTGGTGGGGCATACTTAGTTATCATCAAAATAATCTCAAAATGAATTCAATTTGAGATCTCAGAATATTTGACTAATTTTTCATAATTTACACCAATCTTTTTCCACCAGTGGAACAGCCTGTGTAATATCTTAGTGATGTCCTTGACCAAAAACAAAACAAAAACGAAACTAATTAAACTGAATTGAATGACTCATATTTAATGTAATGCACCTGATTGTGAGCAATAACAGAATGTGCCTCCTCTAACAAGGTCTGTGATGCAGTGTTGAAAATATGTTCTTGTTCAACATAATCACTCAGTGTTTGATCATGTTTTACATGTTTGACTTCAAAACTTGGAATTACAAATTGTATTGATTACAACACAAATTACAGTATTGCAGCACATACAGAATGTATCACAAAATGCATTAGCAAAACAGGAACAACAGGTAAAGTTGGACAAACAAGTTTCATGATTGATTGCTTTCTAAACAGCAGGAGACAATTAAGTTTGGATCACAAAAACACTTCATGATTATGAATCTTCCAAAGATTGTTCAAATTTACATAGTAGTTTACTCAACACAGTTCAGACTTATTTTCAGACTCTTATGCAGAAGATATCATTATTAGTGTCTTATATTAGTATTCAGTACAAGCCCAGAGATCATAAATGTAGGCATTTTTTCCAGTAAATGATAATTCTATAGTGATACTGGTGTGAAAACCCCTTTATTTGCTTTCGTCTAACAGAGACTGTGCAAACTCACTCCTAGAGACTGTTTGCCAGCTTGTGAGTTAATATTTGAATAAATCTGTCACCTACCAGTGAGCTTCCCTCTAGGATCTGGGATTTATACCAGTATCCTGAAAGCAATTCTGTCCAAGCCAAATAAAAGGCATTTCACTGGGTGTCAGCTGATGCATGCATTTGTATACAAGCGGTATGTTTGCATTGCGCATATAGAAAACAACAAGCCGCAGACAGTTAGCGTGGTTCAGAGTTTTCGTGATTTACCATGTTAACTGCTGTGCTGGATTGTTTTGAACTGGGGCTTTGCATGTTAAATAAATGTGGTCTGTGGTTTTAAGGCAGAATTTGGGGACTTTCCCATTCGTCTCCTTTTGCTTCGAGTCACAGCCAAGTGTTGCATGGTTGACGCAGCATGCAGAGCTCTACTTGAAATCTATGTTTACTGTATGTGAAAGGCCAGTTCTTAGGAAACCTGAAAGTCCTGAAGATGAAGGTGATGTGTATTATTTCTGCACCACTGATGGCACCAAACACAAACAAGTTTCAGACACTCCCCTGTCATTTATGGAAGCATATGTGTAGCTAAATTCAATTTGAAATGTAATATGCAAAATGGCAATGCAATATGTAAAATGGCAATGTATTTCTGTATTTAAATTGACATTTTCCCATACATATGTGCAACATTTAGTGCAAAATGAAAATGAAAATTCAATTATAGAATTTAAATTTGCCGTTTTCTACACTAGTTTTAAAATGAAAACTAAAAACATATTTTAAAGCTTTATAAGTTGCAAAATGAAAATGAAAATGTATTACCCAGATTGATTAGATGTTTAACTGTTGCCGAGCCCCACCTTGATGTGATGATTGACAGGTAGGGGGCGTGCTCGGCTCGGAATGCATTTTCAAATCCACAATGACTTAAACTATATTCATCAGGGGTATTTAATGAAAATGCAATTGAACCGTCATATATGTAAGTGTCAATGCATTTAATAAAAATAAAAATTTAAATCACCATTTTGCTACCCTTTTGCTGCACCTTTGGCTCAGAATGCATTCTGAAATTCTCACTGCATTTTGCTACAATTATCATGTGGTATTATGATGAAAATGCAACCCCAAGTGTCCTACCCCTAAGTCTAAATGCATTTAGGAAAAACAGCATTTAAATGATCATTTTGTTACAGTTTTTGCTTGGACATGTTAAACATATCTAATCAAGTTGGGTAATACATTTTCATTTTCATTTTGCAACTTATAAAGCTTTAAAATATGGTTTTAATTTGCATATTAAAACTAGTGTAGAAAACGGCAAATTTAAATTCTATAATTTCATTTTCATTTTCATTTTGCACTAAATGTTGCACATATGTATGGGAAAATGTTAATATAAATACAGAAATACATTGCCATTTTACATATTGCATTGCCACTTTGCATATTACATTTCAAATTGAATTTAGCTACACATATGCTTCCATAGTCATCCATTGTTTGGAAACAGGTAGGTTTTCCCCAAATGCATGCCATTAGTCGAGCCAATGTTGTCGTTTTGCTCAAATGTATAGATTACAGTTCTGTTTGGTGCTGCTAGCTGCGTAGAAATTAAATGCTTATTTAAATATTGGCCCTGTTATTTTGGGTCCTTAAAGTGGGGAAAAAAGTTTAGCTTGTATGTTCTTCTGTAACATTATCGAATGAAATGAAAAATGAAAACAAGTCTAAGATTATTCCTCGACAGGTGATGCAGGTGTAAAATAATCTGCAGCAGAATTGTCTGAGTGAGCCCTGACCTGTGAGGGATTTATATTAATTCCCTGCTTAACACAGTTATGAATGACTCATGTTTTAGAGCTTCTCATGAAGCAACACAATCCACTCACTCTACTTTCAGCACTGTGTCAAGTGAGGATTTGCAGCCAGCAAAACCAATCAATGCTCCTTTGTCCCACATATGAGGTAGCGTGACTGGCTCTCATTGTTTGGATTTCCCACCTTGTGAAATTCTGCCCTAGTTGTCATGTTCTTGATCGCTTATTGTTCCATAAATGAGGAATCTAGGACGTCTTGGGAAAGTGTTTTAGGGCAATTGCAGTGTGGTGTGACAGGTGTAATAGCTTTAACGTCACAACGTTGCAGTCTATGAGAGATGAATTGTGTCAGGTTGAATATGAACAAAGATTTTAAATATACAAAGACGGTGCACACCTATTATTTATGAATGGGAGAAAGTGCAATGTGCAATATGGTGGAATAGTACTGCCTTCTCAATAACAGAGCCAATCATTAATTGGGAAAATCATTGAATCATTCAGTTGTGGCCTAATGGTTAGAGAGTTGGACTTGTAACCCCAAGGTTACAGGTTCGAGTCTCAGGTCTGGCAGGAATTGTCAGTGTGGGGAGTGAATAACCAGCTCTCTCTTCCACCCTCAATATAAGAACTAAGGTAAGACCCTCGTGCAAGGCACTGAACCCCTAACTTCTCCCTGGGCGCCACAACAATATGGCTGCCCACTGCTCTGGGTGTGTGTTCATGGTGTGTGTGTGTGCACTTGGATGGGTTAAATGCAGAGTACTAATTCTAAGTATGGGTCACGATACTTGGCGACACATCACTTCTTCTTCTTGGCCCGAGGGAGAAATTGGTTCTCTAGGAACGACCCTGCTGGCTAGTTCTTAGAACTAAGTTCCTAGAACTATGCGGTGCGAAAGCGCCTATAGGTTCAACAATATATGAGCGCTGTTAATGGCATCGCATGTGGTAAGAAGAAAAAGAAACAACATTTATGACAGAGTAGTTGTCAGATTTCATTGGTGATTTCAAATATGAAATTTAAAAGTAAGTGTGGCGAATAGTTTTGACGAATTTGATGTTTTTCCATTCAAAGAGATAGGAGGCTCACTTGCATGCACGAGAGACGTTTCAAAGATAGTCATCAAGTGAAATGACTTGTCTTAAAGGGACTTTCTTTCACTTTTGCTATAGTGAAAATAAAATGGCTAACTCAGTTTTAGAAGCACTGTTTGTCAACAGTTGGTTGGTATTATTCATTCAAGGGAATTTCTGAACATTAATTTCTCGTACACACATTGTTTTCTGATTCAGATCTATATTCTGAACGGGGGAGCAATATAATTGTACCAAAAATTTTGTTGGCCAATCCAGAAGTTTGCATTACCCTGGTTCTCTTGTCAAAAAAACCAATAGGATTTTCCCACTGGCTTTGGATTATTGCAGTGTTTAACCAAAAACCCATTCATTTAATCTCCATTGACTTCGGGACAATGGAACCGTAAGTGCAAAAATGTGAACTCGTTTCTGGGTTTTGGCCTACATCAGGGGTATCCAATCCTGCTTTTAGAAGGCCAACATTCTACAGATTTTAGTTCAATCCAACTCCAACACACTAGCCTAGAAGTTTGAAGAGCTTGATTAACTGTCTGAAAGCCTTGATTAACTGGTTCAGGCATGTTTAATTAGGGTCTCTGCAGGACAATGGCATTACAAAACAGGTTTGGACACCACAGGCCTAAATACGTCATCCTTGCTGCGCTCTATTTTGCATGCATTTTAATTGAAAAACATTTAAATTAAACATTGCATCAATTTGTTTGTTTGAGGCCCAATGTTGCAACCAGTAACACTCAATCTGCACAAAAACAGCTTCTCCCTGTGGTCGATGACTAAACCATGATCAATCAGAACGTTTGCTCTGTCTTAATGCTGTTAGAATAGAACGTTCCATCTGACAACACCCATATTGCTGTCAGTACACATTGATTTGTTTGGGAACTTCAGTTAGACTTTAGTCTTAGCAGGCACACCACTGACTTCTGCATGATTTCCAGGAAGACTGTGAAGCAAAGAGAAAGAGGGTAAAGTAAGTTACAGTCTGTTTGTGACATCCTGACAAACAAGGATAACTTGATCTTGGCACTTGTGTTCAACTGAACCATTTCTTGGAAGCAACTTGAATGACAAACGAATGGGCTTAAGATTTTCTCACTGCTATTCTAACTGAATACTGATTGTGATTTATTTGAAGGTGTCAGCTAGTGGATTCACAAGTTGGGACAAGGCCAACCTAGTCATTCCGGAATCCCAACCAAACCCCCCAAAAAACTCAATGGAAATATCCAGCTTCTGCATACCAGTTCAGATACTTGATCTTGCATACATGACTTGCTTCTTGCAGTGCATTTCCTCTGTAACACTCAACAATGGATCAGCTGTGGACCCACACGCCTTAGGGAAGAGCAGAGAACGTATGATATCTCGCCCACCAGCCATTGATAGTCACTAAAGGACCTCTTGAATCACTCATCTGGCTGTCCTCCAATGCAGGATCATGTGGAAAAAAGCACTTGACTTGGCACCAAAACCCTGTGGAAAGCATGCCTGCCATTCTTCACAAAGTTTGATTTGCCTCTCCTAATTCCATTACGTCAAAATAAAAGTCTGACAGCAGAATTGAGGTGTTGCTGGATGGCCTCATAGCATGAATTGATTCTGTAAATCTGCTATATTTAAATGAGTCTTAAAGGCATAGTTCACCCAAAAATGCAAATTCTGTTATCATTTACTTACCCTCCATTTGTTCCAAACCTGTATGAGTTTCTTTCTTCTGTTGAACATAAAATAACATATTTTGAAGAATTTTGGTAACCAAAAAGTTGACGGTAGCAATTGACTTCCATAGTATTGAAAACAATTCTATGGAAGTTAATGGCTACCATTTTTGTTGCATTATCGGATTTAAATTCATTAAATATGATTTAAATTCCACTCTTGTCAGATGCATTGACACCGGTGTCCTCTCTTTACAATCGCTCAACTAGATACACCATCTATAAACACAGTCCATAAAGTCTTTTTTGGAAAAACTGAAATTTGATATGCCTGGGAACCCCGTTGTGGCCAGTCCTACTGTTTTTTATTTGCATTTTTTTCTTATTT
Source organism: Tor tambroides (assembly GCA_021397915.2). NCBI lineage: Eukaryota > Metazoa > Chordata > Actinopteri > Cypriniformes > Cyprinidae > Tor > Tor tambroides. The sequence goes on along the minus strand of JAFVLL020013421.1, from coordinate 180,727 downwards.
GATTTTGATGAATGTCTTTACCAAAAACACATGTGGGAACAAATTCACTTTGCTTTGTCATTAATCTTGTCTCACATGTTTATATTTTGGGATTTATTCTATTCTTTCCAATAGGATTGTTATGTTGACTAATGATGCCCAATTTACTTACTGCAGAAGTTGAAACTTTGACTAAATACCAATGACTCAGTTGGTCTTGCTTGCATAACAGATTTGAAGTGTAGAACATAAAAAAGAAGACTTGAAAAATGTTCATGCTGCTGTTACATTTTTAGAACATGATTTGGTTTGTCCTGGTTGGTTGCCAGGGCATTGTTAGGTGGTTTCAAGGGTGTTCTATTTTAAATGTGTTTCTATGCAGTTACTATGGTTTTCAGGGGTGGTTGACAAGGTGTTGCAATGTGGTTTTGATGTTCAAAATGTTGTAGGTAGTTGCTAGGGTGTTACTATATTGTGTTTGTGTTCATTGCAATGTGGTTGCTAAGGTGTTCTAAGTGTTGTTTAGTTATTGTTTTCCTGTGTTCTTTTTAGGGTGTTCTAGGCGGAAAACACTGCAATAACAACATGTTCCAGGCATTGCTTGAAGGTTGCTAGGGTGCTGTAGATAGTTGCTAGGGTGTAATATGTTTTGTTTTAGGGCATTGCCACTGTTCCGAATGTTTTTAATGTATTGCTTGTTGTTAGGGTATTCAAGGGTGGTTGACATAGCATTGAAATGTGGTTTCCAAGATGTTGGGAACATTGCTAGGAAGTAGCTGTGGTGTTCTAGGTAATTGCTATTGTGTAGTGAGTGTTTTTGTACGTTGCTACTTGAAACTCTCTTCTGAGAGTTTTATTTTAATGTTTAGTGGTGTTGTTTCTAAGGTGCTCAACATGGTTGAAAAAACATTATAAAGTGGTTGACAATATGTTCCTGACATTGCTAAGAGCTTGCTAGGGTTTTGCAGGTTGTAGTGGCTAGGGTGTTTTGTAGGGTGTAGTGTCTGTAGCCAGGTTTCCATTACAGATTTCCTCAAAACCTTTGCAATATTTTATAAATGTTGATAAAAAAACTAATTGCAAATTGATGGAGTTTCCATTAACCAATGTTATGTGGCTAAAACATAATTTTTTCATCTCGCAATATATTATGGTGACAGAATTGGTAGGTTTACATATATCGCATACACCGCACTAGCCATTATTTTTAATCAAAGGAGACGTAGGCGTGTATCTTTAGTGAAGCAGTGTGGAAAGATGCTTCTGGGACGCTTCTGAAATGTGCCACGGCATGGCTTGTATAAACACAAGCATTGACTAGAGTGGCTGCGATTAGCTCCGGTGGCCATGTCGAAGCCATAATGCAGTGTAAATAAGGGGTTATCCAAGCATTAATGGCAAGAAAAGCCCCTTATACAGTACTTGAGAGTGGCCACGTATGAGGTGTTTCTTGGAGGTTCTAGTACATTAAAAATGATCATGTGACTTTTACGTACGCCAGGTGACCTGTAAATGTGGAAAAAACAGTTTCCATTGCAGTTTTGCGATATATCCCTTTTTCGAATTGCCTGAAAAACCACCTCATGCGAGTGTAAAAAACGTTTTGCGATATATGGGAGTTTTTGCAAAATTGACGTGTTTCCATTGGGGGTATTTTCAATTCGCAATTTCAGTTTGCACAATGTAAAGGTTAATGGAAACGCGGCTTGTTTTAAGCACATTACTGTGTGGTAGCCAGGGTTTTCTGGCTGGTTGTCAAAAAGGTTGCTAAGAGGTTCCCAGGGTGTTGTGGATAGTTTCTAGGGTGTTGCTACGGTGTAGCAAGTGTTTAAGCGCATTGTTATGTGTTTTTTATGTGGTGTTTTGGGTGCTTGCTAGACCATTTCTAGGAAGTTGCTAGGGTGTTGTAGGTAATTGCTATGGTGTAACAAATGTTGTATTAGGGTGTTGCTTCTGTTTAGAATGTTTTTAATGTGTTGCTGGTTGCTAGGGTGTTCCAGGGTGGTTGATGTTGCATTGCAATGTAGTTTCTGAGATATTGAGAATGTTGCTAGTAAGTTGCAATGGTGTTGTAGCTAGTTGCAAGGTAGGTAACAGGTTTTCTGGTTAGTTGTCAGAAAGCATGTTTCCATTGCTAAGGAATTCCTAGGTTGTTGTAGGTAGTTTCTAGGGTGTTTCTAGGGTGGGTTTATGTGGTTGCTAGGCTGTTCAGGGTGGTTGCCATGGTGTTCTGATTGTATTTTTTGAAGACTATTTGAGGAATGTTCACACTTCTTTTTTTCCATAAAGAAGCTCCAAAAATGGGAACTGACCGTACTTTAGGAAAAATGGCAGCAACTAGGAACAATTTTTGGGTACATAATCTTCTCTTCTTCACTCAATAGAATAACAAAATGCCAAAAAATTTTAAAACAGGGTCTTTTTAGATTTTTTTTGAGTTTCCCATCATGTATACTAATATTGTAAGTGGCAGTGCATGTCTGGCTCTGTGGCTTAACAGATGTACTGAAGTAGAGAAATAATTGTTGTGGTTCAGCACATGACATGTTATTTTTCCGTCGGCTCTTGAGCACATGTTCCCTGTATTGCTTTCAGTGAGGGGCATGCTAACGCTGGATTGGGATGTTTAGTTGTATTACATCCACTGTGCTTGAACTTGAGTTGTTTTCGTGTGCTGGAGTCACTGGGTTCAGAGGGATGGAAACAGTGTATCCCCTCAGGATCGCATGTCATAAAATATGGTCCAAATTTGGAAACTCAAAACTCATTCTCATGGAGTTTGTGTTGGTTATTTGGCATTTAGCAGATGCTCTTTATCCAGCATGCAGTGCAGTAATCAGAGAGACAGTCCCCCGGGGCTCAAGAGCACAATGGTGACGGACAACCTTTGTGTGACCAGCTCGAATCCTTCATTTCTAGACTTCAAGCCAAGTTAATATTCACTGATCTGTGACTAAATACAGTTTTGTATTGCTGTTTCTATTTTATAAATAAAAAGTATTAACGTTTGTTAGAAGAAGATGCGATTGGTGATTGCCTGTGTTGAACTTGCCAGCACTGAGTTAGCTTATTTTGGATGGTTGCTAGGGTGCTGTAGGTAGTTGCTAAGCTATAGCCAGCATTTTTATCACATTGTTATGTGGTTAATTAGATATTCTGTGTTTAAGTGGTTTTCACATTGTTATATGGTTGTTAACCTGTTCTGGTTGTATTTCAGCACATGAATTTGTTGTTGAGTTTTCTAGATTGTTGCAAAGGCATTGCTATTCAGTTTATTAGGTGTTTTCTGTGGTTTCTAGGGTACTGATAGGTGTTTGCTAGGTGATTAATATGTGGTTGTTAAGGTGTTCTGATTGTTTTAATATATATATATATATATATATATATATATATATATATATATATATATTTTTTTTTTTTTTTTTGTCGTTGTGAGTGTTTTACAACAGATAAGAGTTTTTGGGACGGTTGCCAAGGCATTGTTACACAGTTTAAAAGACATTCTAGGTTGTTGCTAGGGTGCAGCTAAGTGGTTTCTATCATATTCTGGTTGGTTGCTAGGACATTAATGTGTGGTTTCTAAAGCATTTTGAGTGTTTTGAGTTGATGTGTGGTTCCTGTGGTGTTCAGAGTGCTTGCCAAGACATTGCTATGTGGTTGCTAAGGTGTTCTAAATGTTTATAATGTGGTGCTGTGTGGTTGCTATGATGGTTGTTAAGGTGTTAAGAGTGTATTACAGCAAATGACTTTGTGGTTGCTAGAGGGTTTTTGGATGGTTGCCAAGGCATTGCTATGCAGTTTATAAGGTGTTCTGTGTGGTTGCTAGGGTACTGATATGTGGTTAAGGTGTTGTGAGTGTTTTAATGTTGCTATGTGGATTCTAGATTGGTTGTTAAGGTGTTTGAGTGTATTTCAGCACAAAAGAGGTTATGGGATGGTTGCTATGTGGTTGCTAAGGTGTTCTGTGTGAGTGATCGAAGTAAGTTACAGTATGTTACATGACTTTGTGTTCACAGGAGTGTTTTTTTTTCATGATTTCAATTTTGGAGTTTTAGATGTTGTGGGCAGTTGCTAGGCTATTCTGTGTGGTTCCTAAGACATTAAATTGTGGTTGCTAAGTGTTTTTTAAAATGTTGCTGTGTGCTTTCTAGGGTGTATTTTAGCGCATTGCAATGTGGTTGCTTGAAGTTTTTGGTTGGTTGCCAAGGTAGTGGCATGTAGCTGATAAGATGTTCTGGAAACTTACTATGGTGATGGTAAATGGTTGCCAGGATGTTTTTTAGTGTTATTAGCATGTTGCTTTGAGGTTACTACAGTAGGACAGTGTTATTCCATTTATTAGGTATTTTGGGTAGTTGCATGGGCGTTGCTGTGCATATGCTAAGGTGATCTAGGATATTGCTAGGATGTCCTCAGTGTTTTTAGCACACTGCTGTTTGTCTCTTATATTTTTTGAAGTCTTGGACTTTATACTGACACCTATTGATGTGGATGAACCTTCATGCAAAATGCAAACAAATTGTTGGTTATAATGTAACTTAAAAAAACATCATTTTTACAAGTGCATTGGTCGGTCATTATTCATTCATTCTTGATCATATGGGGGGGGTCAATAAAGTATGAATGATTGATTGATTGCTGGATTGCTGGTGAAATATACATTTGTTTTTGCTACTCTTTTTTTCTGTAAAACTTGTTTTAAAATGAGAAAAGTGTTTAAGAAATCGTACCTAAAAAGACAGGGGATTCTCTCTGCTGTGAGATACGAGGTGGATATTTCAACAAATAATTACATTAACTGCGAGGTAAGGTAGAATTACAAACTGGCTGCCAACTTAAGCTATCAAATGTACTGTTCTTTTGTTGACTTATTAATGCACTTTAAGTTCCAGTATAGTCTAGTGTTGCAGTATTATATCATTGCCTCCTGGGTTCAGGAATGCAAACACTGGACAGATCTTTATTACTGACCTCGAGTAATAAATTGATCATGGCATTCAAAAGCTGAGTCATGCTGATATACGGGTCCCATGTTTATCAGTTTCACTGTGCTCGTTCCAACAAAGAGTCTGCATAAAGTTACAGTTTGAAATAAACCTCTTTTTATTTGTCCCATAAATGTAGCAGACAAACTGCTAGAAAGATTTTATGACTAGCATAGCTATGTGTACACTATAGTTAAAAGCCAATACATTTTTCATGCTTGTATATTCTTCTGATGACCTGGAGATTTTTAAAGACCCTATAAATTCAAAATGGTAGATTTATTTATTATTTTTAGATTTATTACTATATTTACTATGTCTGTTAGCCTGTGTATTAACTTTGAAGTCGTATATATATGCTAGTCTACTGCTAAATGTTATCCAAATTCACTTTTACCAAAATATACATTTTCTTGTAGAATAAGGGTGCTAAATAAATAAATACTCATTCTTATTAAATAAATAATTATTTTTTTATCCACTTAAATGCTATATGGAGTGAGAATGTTTTATATAAATTAATTTGTATTAATTATGTTCTTAAATTTATTTTTGTATGGTAAAATTGTGCCATTTAAGCCGAAAAGTTGTCCAAATCATATTTTTGGTGATAGAACATTTAGAAATTTTAACTAATCATCATTTATAATTATACAAAATATTTAGTTATACAAAATTTGCCAATGCATTGCTTTTAAAATCTGGTCCATGGTAATGTTACAGTAACTTCAATTTTGTATCACTACTATCTTCTTCTCGCAAAAGAAAATTTGATGAAATAGGCCTTTAGCTTGCGAGTGGAAATTTCCTAAGTCTGGCGGCTTGTTTTTTTCCATCTTATCTGTAGCACTGACTCACCCTTTTTAAACAAAAAAAGTACAAAGATAATTGCCTAATTCAGACGTGTAACACAATGAGTCACGTCATTGTATAATACAGCTGCATGAGATGATCAGATAACCTGTTCAACATAATACCTCACATACAACAGCTATAAAAGACAGTCACACATTTGCTATACAAAACCCTGCCATGGAAACCTCTTGGTTTAAATTCATTTTATGTGTAATACTGCGACATCTAAAGGAATAAACTGCATGAATATACGGCTAACCGTGAAAATCTGGGGACAGGGTGAACTGAAGTCAGAATCCTGAACATCAGCTAACAGCTTGGAGGCAAAGCACTGAGTCAGAGACATATGCAATAAATATATTCTGACTGCACAGTGCAAATGGGTTCATTCAGCAGTGTGGAATTTAAAGGGCTAGTTCACCCAAAAATGAAAATCAGATTTGAACTTGCATTGCCCACATGAGCACTCAATGTACCATTTGTGCTAACTAGGCTCAAACTGTATGAAAATGTTGAGTTTTGTTTTCTGAGGACCTGCATGTGATCAGATTTAGAAGGATCCACTATTTAGTTGCTTTGTTTCCTGATAAGCCCTCATCTGACTTGATCATGGGATTGTTATAAAATTCTTTCCAAAATAACAGCTTTCCGAGAGGCAAAATGAAAGAGATTTTGCCCTGCACAGATATGCTCGTGATATCGTGCTAGTGTTTGAAGTAAAGTTTGGTTTTGGTTTTATTTAACACCGAAGAAGCTCTTGTAAGGCCATGGCATATTACAGTCGTTGAACTTTTGTCCAAACTGTTTGTTATGAATGATTACATCTCAGTTTTTAGAGTTATTTAGAAAGTACTTTTGATATCTGTTAAGATGCAGATTTATATCAGCCTGTAAATGAATTCTCATCACAATGACCATTTAGCCGATTTGTTTTTTCCACCACAAAAACACTTTTTATGTGTGTGTATTTTCTTCATTTGTGCAGGTCTGTAACTGCCCTGCATCTTTAGGGACCACTATATACCCCTCCTCCATAAATAGGGATCAACAAATTTGGTTTAGTTTAAATTTTTAAACTATTACCCTGATCTTAAAAAATGTAGTTTTATTTCTATTTCAACCCTGTCATTCCGTTTCTGTGCCTTGTAATAAATCACTCATTATAATATTAAAAAATAAAACTAAAAATAACCAATTTCTTATTCAAAACATGTTATTTATTGACCGTTACATTCAACCCTGTTGAATTGCTGTGATCAAGGTATATGTCTGATAATGACATTTAAATAGCAAATTTCATCACACCACATTGTTTGCTGTTTTTTCTTGCTGTTTGGCAAGAACAATATTTTCCTCTGTAAAATAATGTTTTTCCCTTGTAACAGAGTTGAACGATTGAGATGACAAGGCCAATATTAGTGTAAAACTCATTAAATACTGTGAGATGCCTGTAAGATACTTACTTATTTGAACCTTGTAGTCAAAAATTGTCAGAATTGTTATTTTTTAAAGAGGGTGTCATGTCATAACAGGGTTGAACAAAGTCCAAGAACAAATGTGATCAAATTCAGTACTATTAAGCTAGTAATTTCCAGAGAACTGACCCTTTTTATTATTATTAATTTTTTGTTTTATTTATTCATTTTTAATTTATTAAATAATAATAATAATAATAATAATAATTATTATTATTATGCTTTTGAATGTTCTTCCCCCATAACAGAGTTGAAGTATTGAGCCTGACAGGGCCATTATAAGTTTAAATCTCATTAAATACCATAAGACGCTTACTTATTTGAACCTTGTAGTCAAAAAATGTCTGATGTCAGAACTGTTATTAACGAGGGTGTGACAGCACAACAGGGTTGAACAGTCCAAGAACAAGCTTTTTTTAAGGACTTTCTTAGGAACTGCAAAAATTGTTATAGAAAAAATCACATACAGATTAACATCATATTTAATATCCAAAGCAAAATGTGGATAAAACAAAATGTGTGAAAATTGTATTGTCTATATAAAAATAGTTATTTTTATTACAGTCTAAACAATGGGTAGTCTATAAAATGTAAACAAATTCAGTACTAGTAAGGTAGTAATTTCCAAAGAACTGATCCTTTTTATTAATTATTATTAATTTTATTAATTCATTTTTAATTAATAGATTAATCTTTTCATTCATTCGTTTGTTTGTTTAATACAAGTTATTTTTTATTACAGTGTCAACAATGTTAATCTTTAAAATCTTATATTAAAAATCTTATATCTATTAAATTCATTATAGTAATTTCCTCTGAACAGTCACTTTTTTTTTTTTTTTTTTTTTGGCTGAGTAGGAAATGATATGCTTTTTGTATCCTGGTGTGAACTGCTATATCAGCAAATGTGTTTAGCACCTATTGTGAAGCTAATGAAATATTAAACCTGTTTATATAAAGTCTTCACACACTGTTGGCTTCATTTCATACCCTAGAGGAGTAGAGGTAGAAAACCTGGTATTGCTATTTCAACACGATTTGCTTTGTAGACTATTCGCCAATCTAGTCGTCTTTATTCTTCATTGTTGTCATTCCCTGAAAAGTGAAAAATGGGCTGAATGCAGCAAATGAATGAGTGGTATGTATCTCAAGCAGCCGCTGTGGGTGTTGAGGTTTCGGTTACGTTGTGGGGTGATATTTCTTTTGTAAACGTTGCACTCATCCATGGAAGACAAGATGTTTTGTGGGATGTTTTTGGTGGACTGTATAGTTTGTGGTGTTGAATCCAGTGGTTGTTTCTTGCGATGGCTATTTAGATAAAGATACAGGCCTGTAACAACAAGTCTACAAAGGAAAAATGTACATCAGCACCTCAGTAGATGTTCTCAGAAATTAAGGAACTACCTGAGGCTATAAGTGATTCTCAACCCTGTTCCTGGAACCCCCCCCCCCCCCCCCCCAAGCAGGACATGTTTTAGGTGTTTCCTTTATATGACACACCTATTTAAGGTCTTAATGTACTAATGAGCACATGACTGTAAATCAAGTGTGTTTGATTAGTGATAAATGCAAAATGTGCTGTTGGAAAGCCTCCAGGAACATGGGAGGGAACCACTGCTATAGATATAAGGGGAAATATACTGAGCGTAGGATAAATCCATTATTTTTGGATTACCAAATCACATGCTATACTAAATGAGTATGTGTTTATTAGCATAGTCAAGCAGTATTTCACTAAATAAATAAATAAACATACCAACAGATTTACTGTTTAAAATAAAAGCAGAAAAAATATTTATTTTATTTTATTTTATAATAAATGTATTAATGCCTCTGTGTTAATGTGGCCCTACAAAGATGCACCATGGTTTGTGTTTTGATTATAATGCAATGATATATTTTTACTCTCTAGTTTTTTTTTTTTTTTAAGTATATCTTCATTCTGCACTCTTGCAATGAGGCACACTGCCAGATGAGAAGTCGCTAACCATGTCTCTGTCTCTCCACCAAGCTCTGCTGTTGAGCAAGTGGCCCAACGCTACTGTATAACACAACCTGTAGGAAGGCATTGCTGTTCTTTTTTGCTGAACATGGAGATTTAGACTGAAGGTGAACTGTGTATTTATAGAACCAAATAGAATAGCAAAAGGGACTCTTTTCAATCAAGCTTTTATCTGCATTTGCTCAGAAAAACAGATAGTCCCGCCCTAAACTTATTTTATTAGTTGAGCCAATGTTTTATTATATTATGCAATTCAGTTTTGTTTGGTAGTGGTACACAAATATACACTTTACATTTATGTTTAAGTCTAATTTACTGTTCCCAGTGACTAAGAGCATTACTTAGTTAGTTAGTTAGTCAACTTCAAGATTATCTTGAGACTAGACTAACTTCAGGGTAGCGTAACATTATATTAAAAAAAAGAGCTGTTGTGGTTGATTTTACAAGTTTACATTAGATGTTAATTTGGTTTTAGACTAACTTTGGACTAACTTAACATTTCACTCTTGAAGAGTTGTGGATGGATTTTTACGTTGAGATTAGAGTTACTTTAGGATAACTTATAAATTTACACTTAAAGAGAATTTTTGTCGTTGATTTTAAAAGTTTATCTTCTACATTATCTTTAAGACTAGACTAACTTTAGTGTAGCGTAACTTTAAATGGAGAGTTGTGCTTTATTTTGCTAGTTTACATTAGATGCTCCTTTGAAATTAGACTAACTTTAGACTAGCTTAACTTTTCATTCATTAAGAGAGTTATTGTGATTGATTAAAATATACTTTTTAACATTATCTTGAGACTAGACTAACTTTAGACTACACTATTTTAGACTGGCTTAACTTTTCACCCATAAAGAGAATTGTGGGTCATTTAAAAATCTAACTTCTACATTATCTTGAGACTAGACTAACGTTAGGCTAGCGTAACTTTACACTGAAAGAGAGAGCTGTAGTTGATTTTATAGTTTACAATAAATGCTACTTTGAGACTAGACTTTAGACTAACTTTAGACTAGATTAAGCTAGTCTAAAGTTAGTCTAGTTTCAAAGTATCATCTAATGTAAACTAATAAAATCAAACACAACTCTTTTAATGTATCTTTTAATGTAGTTACATTAACACATTACATTCATCTTTTAATGTAGTTACACTACTCTTAAGTTAGTCTAGTATTAAGATAAAAATGTCGAAGGTAAACTTGAAATTAACCACAAAAATTATAAGTGTAAAGTTTAGCTAGTTTCATCTAAAGATAGTCCAGTCTCAAAATAATGCAGAAATTAAACATTTAGACTACACTAAACATTAGAATACACTATCTTTAGACTAGCTTAACTTTTCACTGATATACAGAATTGTTTTGGTTGATTCCAAAAATACTATTAAACATTATTTTGAGACTAGACTAACATTAGACTATGCTATCTTTAGACTAGTTTAACTTTTCACTCATATACAGAATTGTGGTTGATTTAAAAAAAATACTATTAAACATTATCTTGATACTAGAACAATTTTAAACTACTCTAACTTTAGACTAGCTTAGCATTTCATTCATGAAGAGATCATTGCATTTGAATAAAGAAATACTTTTAAACATTATCTTGAGACTAGACTAATGTTAGACTACACTAATTTAGACTAGCTTAACTTTTCACTCACATAAAGAATTGTTGTGGTTGATTTAAAAATACTTTCAAACATTAGTTTGAGACTAGACTAACATTTAGACTACACTAACTTTAGACTAGCTTAACTTTTCACTCATATACAGAACTGTTGTGGTTAATTAAAAAAAAACTTTTAAACATTATCTTGAGACTAGACTAACTTTAGACTATCTTAACATTTCACTCATGAAGAGATTGTTTTTGAATAAAGAAATACTTTTAAACATTATCTTGATACTAGATTAAAATTAGACTACACTATTTTTAGACTAGCTTAACATTTCACTCACTGAGAGATCATTGTATTTGAATAAAGAAATACTTTTAAACATTATCTTGAAACTACGCAACTACACAATAGACTACACTATCTCTAGACTGGCTTACCTTTTCACCCATACGAAGAACTGTTGTGGTTGATTTAAAAAAAATACTTTTAAACATTATCTTGAGACTAGACTAACTTTAGACTACACAAACTTTAAACAACCTTTCAACTCTATCTTGAGACACTTAAAAAGAAATGTTATGGTTGATTTTAAGTTAATTGTCTGCTTTATCTTGAGACTACTTTAGTTTACACTGGCTTAACCAAACATATTCACAGTACTCTCAGTTCTCATTCAAAATAGACAAATACCGGTGTTACGTAATTATCAGCACACATTCCCTTATTGTCATGAATCAAGAATGATTTTCCCAACATGCTCCAGTTTGTTTTGACACCCTCTACAAATGAGTCTAGCTTTTTTTGCTCTGTTTGTTTGGCAACAGGCATGCTGAGGGTAAATTTCCACAGCTGATAAGGCACGTCGCACGTGTTGACCGTGCCTCTGCTGGGTGTCGGCAGAGCGACCTTGTCTTACCTAATGAGGAGATCCTCTCAGGGAGATTACAGGACGCTAGACATTATTCACCAGTCCTGTCAGCGCCAATCCTCTAATTCACCTTTAAAACAGGCTAACTTGGAGTCAGCAAGCGTCGTGTGAGCATATTTCTGTGAGAAGAATGGAATGCAAACTCCAATGAATCATGTGAACCAAAAAACACGAATTCAAAAGTAGTTGCATTCACTGAAGCAGGAAGTTATGACTGCAAACTATTAGTTTTATGACCGTTTACGGCTACATACCACACTTTTCTGATACTAGCATGTATTCCTGAAGTATAATCTAAGACTTTCTGCTCTAAAAGATGGGTTTTATTTCACCTCGGCTTCTGTTGATGACCTAATAATGAGTTAGTACAGACTTTGGCCACCTCCTCCCTATGTTGGCCCACTTACACATAAATGTCAGCTTAGCAGATATAATCCATTAAGACACTTTGAACCTTATGAATGACAGGCTGAGACACTAAGGTGGAGGCAGGGTAAGGGTGAAGGCTCTGGCCTGCTAACACAAATGTTAGACCTAGGAACTATAGAGTTACTTAGATAGCAATCCTTTCGTCACCTATGTGCCCCTGAGCAAGGTTACTCGAAACCAGGTTGGTCCAGGAAGGCTGTTTCTGTTCCTAATGGTCAGCATACAAAACAACAAGCTTTATTCTTTTACATTTTTTTTTTTTAATTTCCATGACCTTCAGGCATCCTAATGCCTAATAAGAAGTGCGCTTGATTGTATTAAATATGCACTTGTAGTGTCCTTTAACTCCTAAAAGAAAAAAAAAAATCTGTACTCGCACTCTAAAGTTCAGCTTTGGATAATACATTTAATATGAATGCAAACTATAAAACATTTTCATTTAATTGAAATTAACGTGCTAAAAAAGTGCTCAAAAACATTACATTTAGTTTACATATAAGTATATTATTTCTGTAATAAGTAGTGTCATTTTAATTACATGTAGTTCAACCTAAATAGAAATAGAAAACACACACACACACACACACACACGTTAAAAAGAAAAATGTCAGGGTGGAGCACCTTTTCTGATCTCATAATGAAGAAAAAAAGCCCTAAAATGTTTATATTTATCAGCGATTATATCAGATATCAGCTTCCAAAAAAACAAACACACAAAAAGGTTATCCGTATTGACCAATTATTTCAGGACAGATTATACATGTCATGTGGTACAACCCTCTAAATGAATAATAATGCTATGATATTTGTAAAAAAAAAAAAAAAAAAAAGTAATTTTAAAAGTAAAATTTTAAAAGTATTTTAAAAGAACACATGAAAAAACATTTTGAAAATAATTAAGTTGTTATACTAATGTTTTCAGGGTGTAAAGAAAATACGATATTACTTTTCTTTGGTTTTGCCAAATGACAGTGTCATTAAATTGTTTTCTTTCAAGTTTTCTTTAAAGTGGTATGAAAGTTTTTGAAAGCCATATGAAACAATGTTTAAACTATTTCCTTTTATTTATCGTGGACACTCTTATTACTTCACTAATCACCTTTAACCCACATTAACTTTCATTATGTGGAAAAGAGCAGCATGAACTTTCTACTAAACATCTCATTTTGTGTTCCACATGAAAAAAGTCAGTCAACTCTAGGGTGAATGTGGACAGTTTTTGGTATCTTTTAGTCTCATTTTCATTTACTTTATGTCCTGGTTTCAAGGCCTTTGCGTCCAACACCCAGTTCTGGAATCTGAAACGAACATTCCTTCCTGTTTTGGCCGAAGTGACTGGCTAAACCCTTTTCTTTCTATTAGGGGCTTTGGCTTTAGGCCCAGCGCTCGCCTGCTCTTGCACAATACAAAACCAAAACGCTGCCTGCCAAAACCAATAGCATGCCTCGCGCTGATAAGACAATTAGTGCGTCTCTCGCTGCAGACTCCACAGAAGTTTTTCTAGGAAACCTGAAGGAGATATTCAAGAGCTCTCATGCTGAAATCTGATGGTTGCTTTCACTTCTATTATTCATGGAATGACAAGTCCATCACTTTGAATTACAAGGAAAAATAGTTAAATATATGGTGCCTGGAATTATAATCGTTATTTTTGGACTCTGCTTCAGTAACAACCATGTCATTCTGTTCTGTACAAAGCAGAGGAGACGGATCAAATGACCCATCCAAACCTCTGGGAAGTAATGAGGGTTTTCTTCGTTTCCCAGGATTCAGAGCAGACGGGCCCAAACCGTCCAGCCTGTTTGAAGTGCTCATACCTAAACTGTTCCTTTTAATACATCCTAGGAGAACCTGGGAACAAAAGTATCCTATTAACCGCAGTCCTGCACACATTCAGAGGAACGGCCGTAAACTACTGCAGTCGTTATGTTCGAGAGACTGAACAAGAACAACAAAACACCGTCAAAAACCCTTAATAAATGCCACAGGCGCGCACTCGCTAAATGCAAGCACATTTGTTCTTAATCCCAGCTGGGAATAAAGATATGGGTCATTGTTTAATTAATAAATTACTTGCATTTTACGTTCATGAAAGCTACGTAATATTCCTAATTATTAGCTAGAAGAAATGTACAGCTTTTTTTGTTAATGAACGAGATATTCTTTATAAAACGGTAGGTCTGTCATTCAATTCAAATTGATTAATGACATGATATGCCAATTAATTTATCACAATAAAGCATGTCTTACGTATGTATTCATATATGTATGTACGTATATATAAATAAATGAATATATATATATCATTTTAAAATAACCACTCTAAATTGACAGCTATAAAACTGCAAATAAACATTACAGATGAAGTAAAAATGAGTGTTGTTGTTATTATTGTTATTATTAGAAGTACTATATAATTGAAATTAAATTAGTACGTATAATTATTTTAACCTAAATTGACCACCATAAAACTTAAAACGTTGCCATAGCATCAGCTAGTATTAATCAAAAATGAAAAAAAAAAAGAAGTTTTTTTTTTTATTTTTTTTTATTTTTTATTACTTTTCTACATTTCTAACAAATGTTTTCGACTGTTAATCAGTTGATCAACTCTCAGACAGGTTGTAGCCTATGGGGCAGATTTACTAAACAGGGCAAATTAGCGTTAGAGCGCAATTCCATAAAAGCGTCGATGAGAGGGAAATTTCTGCGTGTGATTTACTGATAATGCACACATTAAAAAAACAAACGCAGCCAGATCATTTCCATAATGACCAGCACAATCTACCAAGACCAGCACAAATTACTGCCTGCTTTAAGACATGCTTTTTTGGGCGTAAAATAATGGCGCAAATACCAGTAATTTGACAAGTGCAAACGTTAGTAAATCGCGTTGCGTGATTCATTTGAATACTCTCCTCCCATAAATTTTGCGTCTGAAAGGGAAACTCCTACAAATGTATATTCAATAAGTTCAGACACAAAATAACTGTGTCCACGCCTTTTCAGCGCTAATTCTTTACTGCGTGTCTTTAGTAAATCCTGACATTACTATTTTAACACCAAAAGACGGTTTGCGCTGACACAAGCTGTTAGTAAATCTTTTTTCTCAGTAACTGTAACAGATTACAGTTACATTTATTTTGTAGTTACATATAACTAGTTGGAGTCAAATATAACATTTTTAGTGCAAAACATCAAACCACAATCAAATAACTTTGTTCTTCATCAGGGTTTCTGTTAATATCCTGTGTAATATCATGATAGTGTTGCAAGCAGAGTGAGTTTGTTTTGACAGGTCTCAGCTGGCATGTGCAGCAGACTCTTTCTCCCTTGTGCTCTACAGTTGGCAAGCGGCAGCCATTCTTTGACAGCTTGTCATTGTTTTTGTCTCTAGATTCCTATCCCAGGCAGTTTTTAGAGAAAATGTAGAGGTTTCTGTTAGTAGAGGATGGAGGACTGAAATGGAAAGTTGAAGTGGATCCAGAGGGGAGATATAGAGACTCCCAGCAGCGGATAAGAAACAACTATATGAGGGTGGGCAGCCTTTCAGAAACCTCGTCTATTTCCAGCTTAATCTGTTGAAGCAGCATTATCCTCAGAGGAACAGTAAACACTCCACTGTCGTTGAAGTATAAAACATGGAGAATACGGTGAAGCGATCTGTCATGTGACTCCTCACGCTGAAGAATAACAGATGCATGTGTTTGGTGAAGTGATTTCAGAAGGAGTGTGCTGGTAAAGAGCCTGTGATTATATTAATGTGCAGATAAATGACTGGCTAAATGTGTCTTGGCCTGCGAGCGTGACTGATTATGTAAGAGAATAATTCCTGCTGAATTCCTGCACGTGCCATTTATCAGACCAATTAAATATCATTCAAAAATAGGGTTTGCAGCCATGCAAGTAACCAGGAAATGATTATTTGTGGCTTTAATGATTTTATAGCTACATTTATAATGGTAGTGTGAATGTTCCTCATTAAAAGTATTATTATTATTATTATTATCAATTATTAATAGAATTTATTTAAAATTCAGTAAATGATTATCATTTAATTGTCAATTTAAAAAAGAAGTAAAAATATTTAAGGTAGGATAAATGTTCTTTATATTATTATTATTATTATTATTCTTTACAATTTAATTACAAATGTTATTTTAATTAGTAGTAGTAGTAGTAACAATGTAATAATTACAATTTAATCATATTTATAATTTCTTCTTCTTCTTATTATTATTATTACAATTGAATTACAAATGTTTTTATTATTATTATTATTATTAGGGGCCAAGCACCGAAGGGGCTGTAGCCTCTATTGCTTTTGTATGTTTTCTTCACCAATATTATTATTGTTGTTATTATTATTATTATTATTATTATCATTATTATTTTAATAATTACAATTTAATTACAAATGTTCTTTACTATTATTATTATTATTATTATTATTATTAACAATGTAATAATTACAACTTAATAATATATTTATTATAATAATCATTATTATTTTAATAATTACAATTTAATTACAAATGCTCTTCTTCCTCTTCTTCTTCTTCTTCTTAATTATAATTTACTTACAAATGTTCTTTATTATTATTATTATTATTATTATTAACAATGTAATAATTACAACATAAAATATTTATTATTATTATTAACAATTTCATAATTACAATTTAATAATGTTTAATTTATTCATACTTATAATTTAATTTACTTTAATTGTTATTTAATTTAACATTATTTTAAAAGGAAGTTTGTTGTTAAATTACTATTTTAATAATATTATTTATAATTGATGTATAAATAGTTTAAATATTTTTACTATTGATTTTTTCTTTTTTAATAAATAAACATTAAGATAATATCATAAGATAATAATTTAGTCTTGTTGTTGTTAAATTATTAATATTTAAAAATAAAATAATTATAATAAATAAATATAATACAAAATAAATAAATAATTTATATAAATTTAATAAATAAAAATAAATAATAATATTTATAATTTAATAAATGTATAAATAAATTACATAATAATTTAAAAAGATTATCATTATAACATTATACATTTTAGAAGATTTATAAAAATGTTAGGTATTTATTTTTTTTATTTTTTTATCATAACGTCTGTGGAGTAGGTTGGTATTGTGAACCTTCTTAAAACCAATAAAGGGATTTTCCACATGCTTTGTGGTTGTGTCCACACAATGCATCATAGATCCCTTTTGCGTAATATTTTACGCAAAATATGTCTGATCTCATAGCCTCACAGTCTGTCCTTTACTAAGAACTAATTTGGGATTTTTCCCAATTCATTCTTTTAGTTCTCTTCCGGTTGACCAGCAGAAATCACTCTCCTACTTCACTACAGAGACCAGCAGCAGGTAACACTAGCCATCACTCAGTATCACCTTATAAGAATCCTGTAGCTCTCCTCCAGAGATACGTGACCAGTGTGAGCTCAGAGGGGCTTGTGAAGCGCTCACACAATGGAGGACCGCAAACTTTACAGATAAGAACACTCTCGGGTAACTCAGCAAGGGCCCTTATCTGAGGGAAGTGCACTCAAAATAGGTCACATGATAGCGGTGGTATAAAAATGGACAGGTTTTACAGATTCT
Source organism: Tor tambroides (assembly GCA_021397915.2). Lineage (NCBI taxonomy): Eukaryota > Metazoa > Chordata > Actinopteri > Cypriniformes > Cyprinidae > Tor > Tor tambroides. The sequence continues at coordinate 162,821 of JAFVLL020013421.1, read as the reverse complement.
ATGTTTGCTAATGAAGCTATGATCAGTTGTTTGTGCTTTTGCGATTCAAAAATCCAAGTATATTGCGGCCTAAACTTCAAGTTGTTCATCAGTTTGGCTGAAGAGGGAAACAACGGAAGAGGGTCAATAAGGCAATTGAACTGTGTCAAAACATTACGGATGCTACTTAATAGCGTTTATCGGTGCAGAATAGATTACAGATGTGGGTCAGTAGCGCTTTGACTTCAACATGCAATCTTGAGGTAATTGTGGGATCTATTCTGAAAGCAAATAAGCCATTTTGAATGAATGGTGATGGTTGGCAGTCTGAGATTTGGTAAGAAGTACTTCACTAGGACTGGCTTTGCATTGTGCAGTGAAGTGTTGAGATCTTTGAGTGTCTGTTTTTCAGGTTTCTTGTATGGTTTAGTTGAATTGTTTGCATTTCGTCCCAGCTCTCATTTGGGTCATGCAAAGTCTTAAACCAACTACCAAACCACAGACTAAAGAGTTGAAAATGAAAATTCTGCCGTCATTTATTCACCCTTGTGTTGTTACAAACCTGTGTGACTTTCCAGGAATCGCAAAGAGAGGAATTTTCAAGAAGGTCCAATTATTACATATTTTAAGTGATTTATTGACAACGACACAGTCTTTGGTCAGCGGGGTCATCTCTGTGATGTCATTTCATGTTTTTTTTAATTATTATTATTATTATTATTATTTGCATGTTTCTGAACATTGGTTGCACCACATGACTTTGATTTGGTCTACAAAAATATTTGAAAAATTAGTAAGTGCATCAATTTTGTTAAGTGCTTAACATTTATTTATTTATTTATTTATTTAGTGCTTAACATTTATTTATTTATTTAGTTAGTTAGTTAGTTAGTTAGTTAGTTAGTTTGTTTGTTTGTTGTTGTTGCACCACATGACTTTGATTTGGCCCACAAAAATTTTGAAAAAGTAATAAGCGCATCAATTTTGTTTAGTGCTTAACATTTATTTATTTATTTATTTATTTATTTATTTATTTAACACAACAAGAGTTTGATTTGGCCAACAAAAATCTTTGAAATATTAATAAAAAGTGAATACATTTTGTCAGTGATGTTTGTTTGTTTTTTTGTTTGTTTGTTTAATCATTTGTTTGTTTGTTACACTGCATGACTTTGATCTTGAAATATTAGTAAGTGAATACATTTTGTTGATATATACTGTTTATTAATATTTAGTTAAATAAATATTTATTGATATGATTGATTTGGCCCACAAAAATCTTTGAAATATTACTAAGTGAATACATTTTGTTAATGCATACTGTTTATTTAGTTAGTTAGTTAGTTAGTTAGTTAGCACCACATGACTTTGAATCGACCAACAAAAATCTTTGAAATCTTATTAAGTGAATTAGTTTTGTTAATATACTGCGTATTAATATTTATTTATTCATTTATTTATTTATTTGAAATAATTATAAAACATTATGTCAATTTACTATGGTTTCAGAATTTCATATTGCTATGAGGGCATTTGTATCACCTTGACGTTTTTGAGATTTTGCCCCTTAAAAATAATAAAAAAAAATAATAATAAAAAAAAATGCTTATTTTCAAGTTTTGAGATTTTTGCCCCTTAAAAATAATTAATAATAATAATAATAATAATAATAATTAAAAAAAATAAATATGCTTATTTTCAAGTGCATAGATTTAATTTTTTATGTATTTTTGAATATACTAATAAATATATATAAAAAGTATGTCATTGACCCAAAGAAAGAAAGAGTAAATACCCTAAAAGATGTATGCTAATTAATGAGAAAATTGCATTGGTTACTTCATGGGAGATTTTGGCTTCAGATGATGCAGAAGAAACTAAAGGAGACAAATTTAATAAGCTTTGTAATAAAGAGACACAAGGAAACCTTCACTTGAAAGAAATGTAAGAAGGCCACGATTGTTCCTACAAAAACAGGCCTCCAGAACCCGTTCTGTAGAGCAGAGAAGAACAAGAGCATGTTTTATTTCTCAAATACCCTCCCACAGGGAAGAGAAGCCGTGCCAAGTCTAATAATTTCATTTTATGGTAGGCATGCATGCAAAGTTTAATTTCACGCTGAGGAGAAATAAAGGCACAAACAGGGCTATTTTGAGCCCTCGCATTTATTGGCCCTAAAATATAGCCCGTCCACAAGGTAGTTTTACCAAGAAGAACATTTAAATTTAGCAAAGGAAAACCAACAACCTGGAAATTCCATTCAGCTATCAACAGGTTCTGAATGTGAGGCCGCTTGCCAAGCGACTTGGACTGCGGTTCGAGGCTATGGAGCCAGCATCTGTCAGCAGAAGTGTTAGTCTTCTCCAGTTCATACGCTCCATCCGCAATAATGCCTGGAATGTCTTGTGCGAAAACCGCTAGCGGTGGTGTTCCAAAAAACAACTATTTGACTGTACAAATGTTGACTCAAGGCAGCAGTCCGTCTAGAATAATGGACACTCCAAGAGGAACTGATGCAAATTGTTCGATTTTTGTATGAAAGATCAGGCCCTTGCATGATGGATAGGCCTGAAATTAACAGCAAATGAAAACAGGCTTATGAAAACACTTAAATGTGTTCCTCAAATCTATAAAGATCTTTTGTTCTTTTACAGTGTTGTTGGACTAAAAATAGCACGCTAAAAATAGCAAACCGAGTCTTAAGAGAGGTGTAAACCGAACCCATGAAAATGTCACACTGCGACAACTGCTTGTTTGTGTGAGAAGCATTTATATTTACACGTTTGACAGATGCTGTTATCTAAAGTGATTTTATTGCTGTGCATAAAAGTGCAATGAAATTCTCAAATGTGCTGGTATCTGTTTAGTACATACAGTAAAACTAGACTAAATTTAATTAGTATAAACTGTTTTCCGCAACGAGGATTTTGCATTTAGATACATTTTGAAGTTCTCAAGGATTAAAGTATGTGATAAGTTATAATCATGATTTTACACAATGTCCTAACTACTGGGAAAAATAACTTATAATGAGTGGTGGGACACTTTGTTAAACCTTCCAGTGAACTGATTAGGACTAATTTGAGCAGATAATTGGACAGACGGCCGGGACAAGTGCCCAGTGGCTTGTTTGATTGGGTCCAGAATGTTCCAGAATGCTTTTTTTTTAAGTCACTTAGTCCTCTGATGAGACATGAGAGGAATTCTGATTCATTAAACTGATTAGGTTATGTCCTTTAACCAAATCAGATTTGTCTTACATTTATATTTGGGAGTAAAGTTTCCCTAGTGACAGTTCAAGGGTACTACAAAAATAAGGTCATTTGTCATTTAGCTTTTATATATAAAATTGGTTGTTTATACTGTAGTATACTTATAGCGCTTCTGGTTCCATTGGGTATTTTTTGGAATGGATTTTTGGTTAAATGCCTGAAATAAGGTCTGTGGTGAACAGTTTTTCACATTTTATTCTACAACATAAAATACATCAGTAATACCCTCTTGTGATTATTAATTTATTTTTTTATATTTTGCTTGTTTTGCAAAAGACTTGCTAACAAGTGGCTAAATGGGACTACAGAGATTGTCGAGGACATTAAACATCATCACACCAAACAGGTAAACCAACGCTATCTCACGACTAATTCGCACATATTTTACGAGGTGGCTAATTCATATGAATTCGTACAACCTCACTCATATGATTTAGTACGATTTGTCACTGGGGTAGGTTTAGGGGCAGGGTTAGGGGTAGGTCATTCATACGAATTGGGGAACTTGTAAAATATATATACGATTTAGCAAAAATCGTATGAATTTGTACAAATTAGCCATTTGGTAAATATGTATGAATTGCCATGAGATCAGGTTGGGTAAACTCATGTACTCACTGTTACGCTTTTACCGCTTCATTGTATTTATAATCACACTCTTGCGAACTATTCTAACTCACACTTTCAGGGAAAATGTTTATTTAAATAAAGATTGAAAGTTGTTGGAAGTTTAATGGTGATGTTGAAGTCATGTGATCATTGTGTAGTTCGTTTATAGCATATATTTAACTATTTACTTCTGGTGATTGTATTTAGGCTTTAAAATTAATAAAAGTTCATTTGTGAAAATTAGCGTGACAAACAAAATGTATAAGCATCAGAAACTTTTGTTGGTCACAAAGCTTATTTTGAGCAATAATTCAAAAGCCAATGGAAAAACCTTTTGGGTTTCGTCGAGAGAATGAGGGTAATGCGAACTTCTGTGTTGGCCTACAAAAATACATCATCACTGCAGCACCATATTTTGAGTAGAAGGTATATTAACAAAAAGTTGCACATTTTACCTGCTCAAGTCCAAAAAGATAGAAGATTCCACTGATTCTTAATTATTTTAGTGTGTAACTGATGTCACCAAACTGAGCTGCAAAACAATGGCTGTTTTAAAACAATCTTCCATTGGTCAGGCAAACAGATAGCCACGCCCCAAACTCACAGCATTGGTTGGTGTGTCACCGGGCTGGTTGAGATGCTAAAACAAACAGCAATGTTTTGATTGAACCACAGAGACACAGTGTTTAAACTTTCAGGTAAAACAACAAGACCTACAAGTGCTTATAGCAGTCTTTGCATATTACAACACAATGATAGTAGAAAGTATTTTACATACTGTGTATGATTTACAATGAACACAGCTTTGCAGAAAACTAAACAAAGGCCTGGTTTCACAGACAGGGCTTAGGTTAAGCCAGGATTAGGCCATAGTTCAATTAGGACATTTAAGTATCTTTTAAAAACGTTCCTTAGAAAATAACATGACTCGTGTGCATCTTGAGACAAAACAAAGGCACTGATATAATTTAAGCTCAGTCAGTGCAAGTTTCTTTCATTTAAAACAGCCCAGACTTGAATATTAGTCTGGGTCTAGGTTTAAGTCTGTGAAACCGGGGGAAAGAGTTTGAGATCAGAGCTTTATTAACCGTGACATTGAAAAGATGTGCTCTTCAAATCTCATTTCAATAGCAACTCTCACTCCATCTAGAAGTGCTGTATAAATCAAAAGTATAAACAAACAGAACCAATGAAAATTGTAACAATCCAGTCCAGACAAATGTATACGTAACACCAGAGGCCCTACCAAGAGCGCACACTACTGCACAATTTGCATTTATTTGCATGGAGAGTTTCTGATTCACAGACTGATTTGCATGCCAGAGACAACAGGGAGAACATCAGACAGCAGCAGCAGCATAAAAACACAACCACCATGTCGCAATTTACCCCTTACTTGACCTTGTTTGACCTGCTCAGTTTTTTCACACTGATCATTCAGTATAGAAATCCCATGAAATATCACGAGATGCACTGATGCATGTTGAGGCGTGTATCATCTGTTGGAGGCATGCCGCGAGCTGCAGTGGGTCACTGCATTATGTAACTGGTTATGCAGGGGCACGTGTGCTGCCGTCGGGCTGTTCACCGGTCTTCTGTTAAATTGTGCTTTCTCCTCTCTGGCCCCTATACAGCAATCCCAGATTGTCTTTCATTCTGCTGAATCATAATCTAGTTTAAGCCACTGGAGTCCAAAAATACACAAATAAATAAAAAAATGAAATGTTACATGAAATTGAATTTGATAGCAAAGAGGATTAGCGCATGATGACGCCCTGTGACACATTTGTTTCTGACAAAAAAAAAGCTGGGAGCTTCTTTTGACTGAATATTGGAACAATGCCACATGCCTTAAATTAATATGATGAATATACTTTAAAAATAAATGATAAAAAGATGGATATAGGTGGATGGATAAAAGTATAGACCAACGGATGGATAAACAGATAAACAGACTGATGGATGGATGGATGGATGGATGGATAGACTGAAGGATTGATGGATAGACAGATGAATAGAAAGATGGATGGATGGATAGACTGAAGGATTGATGGATAGACAGATGAATAGAAAGACGGATGGATGGATGGACTGCCGGACTGGTGGCTGGAGGGACGAATGGACAAATAGACGGATGGATGGACTGATGGACAAATGGATGGATAGCCTGCCGGACTGTTGGATGGTTGCACTGATGGATGGACAGACGGATGGATGGATGGAGAGAGAGAAAGGTGCACAAACAGACAGATGGATAGATGGATGGTTGGATGGATGGACAGACAGACGGACAGATGAATTAACTGATGGACGATGGATGAATGGACTGACAGGCTGATGGATGGATGGATAGATGGACTGATGGATGGATACCTGAAGATCAATGGATGGGCTTGTGGATGGATGGACTGACTGACGGACTGATGGATGGATGGATGGATGGATAGATGGATGAATGGATAGATGGACTGATGGATGGATACCTGAAGATCAATGGATGGGCTTGTGGATGGATGGACTGACTGACGGACTGATGGATGGATGAATGGATGGAATGCTGGAGTGGGATGTTTTAATGATGGATAGATAGTTGGTTGGACAGACAGACAGATCTCTATTTTTATTTAAGATATATTAATTAATCTGTCTATCTGTTACATCTAACTACAATCTGTTGTTCTGAAACTAATGTACAACTGAAATCTAAAATATTGTAAACTGTTACAGCACATCCAGTGTGACCCTAGTAGTTTTAAGGGTTGGTTTTCTGTGATGTTCTATGGATAGGATTCCACTCGTTTGAAGATGGCAGTGGCATCTGATGACATTCTTAACTTTATTTACTGCTGCTCACATGTAAAAGTATGTCAGCTATGTTACCCTAAATGACGGCAGGCCTTCCCGTCACCTGTCAAGCCCTCTCCACTTACAGCCACCCATTAGATCACATACTGCACGTATGTCAGGCCCACCATACTGAGTGGACATTTCAGTCACCATGTTTTGATTCTTTATCACGCCCATCCATCATCACGTCCACTCTGAAGACAACATATGATCATGGAAAACCTTAAAACAAACAAGGGAACTTCAAAAAGATCCATACATGGACATGCCATAGGAAATTTCTACATTGAATGCGCATTTTACTACTTATTTTCTTTCAAAGTATTTCATCGGCTAAATGTTGTGAGTGCTTGTGTACAGGGTGGTTTACAGAAGATTTGTGTACACTAATAAGTACAGAGGAGTCCAAAAACTAATCAAATGTAAGCAAATTTGTGACATTGACCTGTGCAATGTCAGATGTTCTACTCAAACACAAGATGCTCTTCTCAAATCTTGTTGGATAATCATGTTTTACATTTGCAGAGTTCATCTTAAGTGCTGCAGAAGTGGACCGTGCTCAGAAATCACCAAATTCATATTTATTTTTTTCAGTTAAAATACATAAACATACATGTTCATTAGTGATCTGAAACTTTTGGACCCTACTGTAAAATCATAGAAATGTATTATTTTCAAGCATTGGTTCCTGAGGTTCCTTGGAAATTTGCCCAGTTGAGTAATATTTAAAAAACCTTATCCAGTAATCATGAAAAACAACATGGAAATTAATTGGACAACATGTGCAAAAACCAAAACAATCAAAACAGGTCACAGGTCATACATGCATGAATGCTCTAAACTTTCAATTGGAGAAAAACATCATTACATTTGCATTTTATTATATGTACAGTCATTTACTCAATTATAAGTACTAGTGCAGTATTATATCTACTGTATGTAGTGTTATCTGACCAACATCTCAGGATGTCTTTATTTTTAACATGATTTTCAGTCTTAAATGATGTCATATAAATTCTTGATGTTCATCGGCACGATGTTAATACTGATTGGAAAGACAATACTTGCAACCTTTTATTTTTAAATGAGAATAATCTACAATACAAACAAGTGTTTTTGCAGAATTGTTAGGAAAACAGGCCGAAAGCATCCAATTGTAAAGCAAACTACCTGTCTGTGAGATACAAATTCAATTGAGGTGAGTTTGTAAACTGCGGTCGATCATTTTCATATTGGTTACAATTCAATTGTCAATGCAAACTCTGTCCACTCCAGTTCTGACTTCATAGAGGCTTTGTTTCAGTCCGTTTAGTACATTTTTAGCCTTCTTTGTTCTTCTGAGGTTATAATCCTATTTTAAAAAGCTCAAACTTACTTTTTAAAGGGCATTCAAACCCTCAATATACCATGGTGATACACAGATGTTCACACATATTTCATTTGGTCATTCTACTGTGATTTTAGCCAAATGATTTCCTCAAAAAACAAACATATGCTCATTTTAAGAGTTTAAACCCATATAGCATCATGCAGTGAAACACATGCTTGTTATTCCACTGGTTTACCTGGCTCTTGGTGAAGTGCTAGACTGCCAATTGGATTGGGCCACAGGGAGTTGGCCCGCTATGGTAACCATGATAGACTGGCGCCTCCAGTGCATCATTACGCAGTAGGCAGTGATGGGTACATGTCCTAACAGAATCCCTCAGTCCACACCTACAATATACTTACTTCTGCTGATTGATTTCCACTTAAAAACCCTATAGAATTTTATTGGACGAGTGATCCAAGGCATATTAAAGACCAAAATATCATAGTCCTGCTGAAAAAAAAAAAGCTAAGCTTTAGCTGGTCTTCCAGTCTGATCATATGGCTGGTTTGAAGGCTGGTTTTAGAGGGGTTTTAACCACTTCTTAAGGTGGTGAGGCTGGGAGACCAGCTGATCAACCAGCTAAAACCAGCTTGGCCAGGCTGAAAGACTAGGTAAAACTACCTACTTCCAGGTAAATGCCAGCAATCTCCCATAGCACTGAGTTGTGCACAGGTAAACACTACTTAAATTGGAAAATGTAAATAAAAAAGGTTTAAACTGTCTAAAATCCTCACTGAATTGTGTAAAAACACAAAGAGCCAGATTTACTTACAGCTTGCACTCGTCATATTACTGGTATTTGCACCATTATTTAACGCCCCAAAAAAGCATGTCTTAAAGCAGGCAGTAATTTTCACTTCTCTTGGTAGATTGCACTGGTCATTGTGGAAATGATCTGGCTGCATCTGTGTTCTTTAATGTGCGAATTTTCACACGCATAATGTTCCCCTCCCACTGGTGCTTTTATGGAATTGTGCTCTAATGCTAATTTAACCTGTTTAGTAAATCTGGCCCATAGTCTCTTTACAATGTAATGTTGCAGTAAATTATGAGGCAGTTTGAAGATGCTGTAAGCTATTTTGCTAACATCCACCATTTTGCTAACGTCAACAACACACCCTCACTGGAAAAGTAGGTCAACAAGCCAAGTGGTCAAAGTTTAGCTGGTTATCACAGTAGATCCGTCCACACATTACGGACATAAAACACCTTTTTGTCCAGTGACATGAATGCTAATGTTAACCGATTAGCTTTCAACTGATATAGACTTTTCAGTTAACTCTGAATGTGCTAAATGTTTGACAGAGTGTTTCTAGTTGGATAAGAAAGTTTTAACACAAAACCACTTAATCTTTAATCTTTAAAAGCACTGAAACGAGGTTTAGCATGCTAATCTCGCTGTGCTTAGCTGTAAGGAAACAAATATATGATTTAGGGGAAGTGGGCTTAGCTTAGCAAGCTAATACTTCATAGAGGGGATGTTAATAGACCTTACGATGCAGGTTTACAACCATTGTAATTGGAAACTAAATAGGGATCTATGTTTGGTAATATTGGTAACATGAAACTAGTTTATTAGTAATCCCCAACAGTCTAAAGTTTTTGAACCTGTCATAAATGTCATTCATTTTCCTTTGTGAGACCGACATTTACATACGGTAATGTTAAAACCATTTTTTACAGTGACAGAAATTAGTTTAATGGGGACTCTGAGATGTAATTTTGCAGACTGTAATAATACAGTACACTAATTATATAGACTCCTGGGTCGTTCTTAAAGTGACAGGCTTTGATCAAGGGCACCATTGTGATACAACAGGACTGTGAGGTCAATGACATGTTAGTTCCCTACCAGAACAAAACCTTCAGCCTTTACAGTAACAGCTCATATCTTTAACCATTACAATGCCACAACCATTTTGTTACATTTAGGTTAGCATAGATTGTTGACTATTGCTAAAAAACTCACTGTTCAAAACCCATTTATTGTTAAGAAATCTTTACATGCTCAACAGAAACAAAATAACTACAATCAAGGTGTTGTTTTTGGGTGAACTGTTCCTTTAAGAGGGACCAAGTTTTGCTCTCTATGAGATCTATGGAGACAGATAATAATGTGATTGTCTATGTATGGCAGTGGAGGAGAGGAAATCCTTAAGTTGATTTATCAGCCAAACATAGCACTCTCTCAGACGACGACTCAGTCTGTGAACTTTGAACATTTTGTTCTTCTAGAAGCAGCAGGAATAAAATGCAGGTGCTTTCTCATGCGATGTCAAACACATTATCATGGCGACACGTGATTGGACAGTCAAGACGTTAATTGTTGAAGCATGGGAAACAGACGTTAAGCGCCATGTGTTTAATTGCATGCGATGGGAATGAGACATATTTGAACACACTGTACTCATCAAACTAGGAGTTTAAGTAAACATGTCTTTTCCCATAATGCAATGTGGTTTTGTCAAACACAGTTGACAAACAAAAACTATACTTACTATGTTTTACAAAATATGTACAGTATACTGTGCACATTATGAAATACTTGGGTGTATGAAATAATGTATGAAGTACATTATGAAATATTATTACATTCACCAAAACATGCAAGATTTTGAATCAAATTAGTAATTAAGAATTTGATGTGAGTTCAGGGGTGTGTGATTTTGACCAAAAATTATATCTCAATATTTTTTGGAATTTTGGCGATGATTAGAAAATATTTCATGTTTTTGTGCTGATACCTTAATTTTATTGACATGAAATTAATTTAAAGGCACAACTTGACAAAGTTTTACCATGCAAACAGCTAAAGCACAGTACACTTCCAACATTATAATTAAATGTTTAAAATTGAATAATTTAAATGTAGTAATAATTATTATGTAAATTCAGTAATAATTGATTAAAAATATTAATAAATTAAACAAAAAAGCAATGACACAAATATATTTCTTATATATTATAAATATATATTTTAAAGATATATTTATGAACATGTTTATTAATATTTATCAACATATATATATATATATATATATATATATATATATATATATATATATATATATATATATATAATATTATTTAGTCATTTAAGTCATTAATTTACTAACCAACTACTGTAGTTATCTATCGTGACCTCTCTCTAATGATAAGATCATGAGAAAATGTAACACTAGGACTACTATTTCATTTTTTAGCACTGTACAATGCCTACTGTTTCACCTTACTATTTAGTAATAACAGTATTCACTATATAGTGCAATCTCAGCATTTAACTGTAGCATTTTGTAAGTTGCAGGCTAGTATTCATGTCAACGCAGTAGGCCGCATCTGAAATTGCCTTTATAGCCTCGCTATTCCCTACATTGCCCTACTAATAAAGTAGCGAGTGTACACTGAGAGTACACTGGTAGTACACTTGTTATTAATGTGCATTATGGGACTAATAAGTGCTACAAATGCCCGTTTCCTCAAATAGTGCACTAAGGGTATAGAAGCGATTTCAGACACAGCCTAATTACAGCTAATTTTACAAAACCACAGTTCGCTAACAAGCGTGCCACACTTGTGCTCACACTTTTCAGCAGAATGCTAATTATAGCGCTAATTATTGTTTTCAAAGACGCTCCCTTACTGGGAAGTTTTACTTATATTTTAATTCTCTGTAGTCTGAACGGAGTCTGAGCCAGATACTTAGAACTCACATGACAGACTTTACATCGGTTATATAGGATTAAACTGAGATCCAAGCAAATAACAAAATAAATCCATTCCTCAAGTCATATACAGTAGAATACTATTTAGCAGTCAAATGAGGCATGTGACATTAGCAAGCATGTTAACTCCAGGTGCTGCATCCCTAAATGAGGTCTTCTCTGTGTTCTTCTATCTCTGCTGTGGTATTAAATGACTTTGGAAGCAGGGAATATCCTTAAAGATTTGGTTGGCTGCCATTTCTGTCCTTTTTCCTTGCACATATTTGTTTATGGAGCCTTAGGTAACTGGAGACATTTCATACACACACACATGTTGTGAAAATACACTTTACCACTAGTTCATTTAATATGTCTGCTAACTGTGTCAAACAGGGTAAAAATATCACAGGAGTATTGTCAATTTTGTCATTTTTCTGAAACATGGCCATTTCCGCTACCATATGCCAGTTCACGCAATCTGTAGTTGAAATGATGCTAGTGGAAATTACAGTAGAATAAAAATGGCAGAATCACTTGTGTTGCTAAGGCTAATTTCATAGCTAGCATGTTATGTTGACTAAATATACATTTTCACACTGCTTAATGTTTTGACAGTTTTAAAGAGACCTTCATGTAAAAAAAGCTAATGAGTTGGTATGTAACAGCCGACCCTTTTTTCTTGCTAAGGCTAATTTTATAGTTAGCATGTTATGTAATCTAAATACACACAATTATATTTTCGCATTTTTTGCAGTATTTTGACAACAAAAAGTTGCTAATGTTGGAGTTCCTTGTCTTGCTAAGGCTAACAGTTTTAAAGAGACCTTCATGTAACAAAAAACTGAGAAGCATGTTAGCTAAGGCTAATTTCATAGCTAGCATGTAGCCTAAACACACAAATTATATTTTCACACGTTTGGACTATTTTGACAGTTTTAAGGTGACCTTCATGTAGCAAAAGTTGGTATTTAATGGCCAACTCCCTTGTCTTACTAAGGCTAATTTCATAGCTAGCATGTTATGTAGCCTAAATTCACACAATTAAATTATTTTTTTCATACTTTATGTAGTATTTTGACAAAGTGACCTTCAGTAACAAAAAACTAAATGGTGGTATGTAATGGCCAACTCCCTTGCCTTGCAAGGCAATTTTCATAGCTAGCGTACTTTTTGTAGTATTTTGACAATTTTAAAGAGACCATTATGTAACAAAATGCTAATAAGCTGGTATGTAGCTAAGGCTAATTCCATAGCTAGCATGTTACATAGCCAAAATACGCACAATTAAATTGTTTATATTTTGTTGACCATTTTAAAGAGACCTTTATGTAACAAAAAGCTAATAAGCTAGTATCTAGCCTAACAGCTGACTCTCTTGTCTTGCCAAGGCTAATTTCATAGCTAGCATGTTATGTAGCCTAAGCACACACTTCTTAAATTGTATTTTCACACTTTTCATAGTATTTGGCCATTTTAAACTGACCTTCATGTACAAACAGTGAGTTAGTATGTTTTTATTAATATTTTTTCCTCATTCTATATTATTGCAGTGATCAAATGTGTCAAAGAAATGATTAGCATATCAGGTTTTTCATTTATGTTTCTGATAAGTCAGTCTGCTTTTGTAAACTTAGACCTGCTCTAATTGAAGCAGGACACCGGGATGTTGTGGTAACACAGTTTGGATTGACATTGGTAGAGTCGTACTGTAGAGGGACAAACCAGAGCATAGAGGAGACAGTCTGACCATGTTTGCTTGTGAGCAGCAAAGAGGATTACATCCAAAAGCCTGAGTGCCTTTTCAGGTCTCACGTAGGCCCCAAGGTCAAGGACTCTGTGATCGTTTGCATGTGGGACTGGGAACACTGAATGTTGCACTCCATTGCATTAAACAGAGACTCGAGTCGCTGCAGGTGGGTAGCACCTCTATGAGTTTGTATTTTCCCTAAACAGCATTCTGTTGTATCAATGACAGAAGCTACAGGGTTAGTTCACCCCAAAATAAACATTCGGTCATCATTCACTCACCTTTATGTAATTCTAATTTTTTTTTTTTTTTTTCTGTAAACACAAAAGGAGATGTTTCACAGAATGTTCAAGCTGCTTTTTGTAGTCCATATTTTATTGTCAACCTGATCTCATGACGAAAACGTACCTGTGGGAACTTTATCGCAAAATGCGTAATACGTACCGCCATGTACGTTTCGTGACACATTCGATGTGAAATGTCGACTGAGTGCCGCTAAAAGTGTTCAGTTTTTTTTTTTTCCCTGGAACAGATGAACGTACATATGGTACATTTTATGTAACGTTGGTTTTGTAGGCGTCACCGCAGAAATGTCCGTTGAGTGGCACTGTAACCCTAATGCTCTGTGATGTTTTTAAATAACACTCTCTGCACTACACCTAAACCTACCCGATAGCATGAACAAAAGCGAATGTGACATAAAAACGCAATCATGCCGTTTTAGCTTGTTTTTCAATCTCTCATCTTTTAGCTCTGTCATCATGAGTCATGTTTTTGACAGGATTCGTACCCAAGGATTCTGCATCCTAAGTCCAATTCTCTGCGTCTGAGCTACTGAACAAGCTTGTTACATCCAGAAAGCAAAACATGTGGAGCTGTAATCATAACTGTGTATGAAAATGATTACAAGTGCGCCTCTAGTGTTCATTTCTGTTGGAAACTGCAGTGATATGTACTTATTGGTACGTATTTCACGTCTTGCGAAAAAGTTCCCACAGGTACGTTTTCGTCATGAGGTCGTGTAGTTTATTTTTATGCTGAACTGCTCCTTTAAACAGGTGTCTGTCTTTGGTGAATCATTGCAAATAACAGAAACGCTCAGAGCTATAAACAATTTAGCCATTCGAGGTTAATGTAGGTCATTGATGCAACATACTGTACGAAAAAAAGTGTCATAAGCCTGCGTTGTGGACACTCACTCAAGTCAAGCATCTCTGTGGTAAATAAAGGATTTGTCCCATAGCTGTTGCACTCGGGTCAAGGATAAAATGATCTACCAGTCAAAAAGTTTTCCTTGTTGAATTAATGATTTATGGTCATCAAAAAACAGAACAAACTGACCTAATTGTGCTTTAAACAGAACACTTTTGAACTGTAGATCTTCTCTAACTTCCTTATTTTAAGAGTCATGTCAGTTCATGTTGACTTCCTCTCTTGTGTCCTATCTTAGCCAATGACATCCATAAATTACTCAATAAAACATTAATCTGTTAGTCAAACCATAAAATAACAGGACCGCCTATATCCTGTTTTTCTGCTGACAGTTCATTTACTCCAGTGAGATGTTTAAATGTATGTTTTAATGCAGTTTGCACTCAATTTATGTAATGCACCAGCAATGTTAAGGGTCATTTTGATGCAATCTTAGATAATGGTGTCTGCAAAATGCATGATGAGATAAATTTGCTTGTTAACAACATAAATTGTTGCATTGAATTTTGTTTAAAAACACTGTAATCTAACAGCATGACACTTTTTTGTAAAAATCATTTTTAAAATGGTCACATTGAATTCTTCATAAAACCATTTTTGCATGCAATTTTCATGAAACCATTGTAATGCAAAATTATTATTATTATTTTGAGAAAAAAACATGCTTGCATAAATTGCATTGGATTCCTCATGAAACCATTTTGTGTAAATAGTTGCATTGAATTTTTGTAAAATCAATATTATTTAAATTATTGTTTATAGAATTGTTCATAAAAATAAAAAGTAAATTGTTGCTTTGAGTAATTTGTAAAACCATTCTTTAATTTATTGTACTGAATCATTCATAAAACCATTGTAATTACATTGTAATTACTTGGTTTTTGTAAAAATCATGCCTTTTTAAAATTGTCGCATAGAATTCTTCATAAAACCATAAATTATTCCATTGAATCCACTTTAAAACCTTTGTGTGTGTGTGTGTGAAAATATTGTAGTTGCTTTGAATTTTTCATCAAATCGATCTTATGTAAATTACTGATTATAGAATTGTTCTTAAAATCATTCTTACTTAAATTATTCCATTGAATCATTGGTACAACCATTCTTAAGTTATTGTATTAATCATTCATTAAACCACTGTAATTCAAAATTACTTTTTTGGTAAAAATCATGCTTGCATAAATTGATAAAAAAATATTTTTGTGTAAATAGTTCCACTGACTTTCGTAAAATCAATCTTATGTAAATGACTGATTATAGAATTGTTCTTTAAATCATTCTCACACAAATTGTTGCACTGAATCAATTGTTAAACCATTCTTTCATGAACTGTTGTACTGAATCAGTCACAAAACCATTGTAACTAAAATTGTGCATTATGTAGCATGTGTAACAAAAAAAAGCAAAATTATTTTTGTTTGCAAAAATCAAGCGTGCATAAATTATTGCATTGAATCCATCGTAAAACCATTTTTGTGTAAATACTAGCATTTAATTATTTTATTTTAAGTTGTTGTATTTCATCATTCATAAAACTGTTGTTAACGCAAAATTAGGTTTGTGTTTTTATTTTAGGTAAAAATCATGCTTGTATTTAAACAGTTGCACTGAATGTTTGTAAAAACAGTCTTACATTATCACTTATATACAATTTTCGTAAAAAACTAAAGTTATTGTAAATTGTTGTATTGTTCAGTCTTAAGTAATGTTCTTCAAATCTCTTATGTAAATTGTCGCACTGAAATGTACGTGAAAACCAAATTTGCATCTTTGCTGCAATTTACGTAAGAATGGTTTTATGAACAATCGTGAAATTGAGATGTTACCATTTAAGGACAAATACTTTCAACTTGAGACACATGAATGGTGTCAAACGACAGTTCAGCTGTGATGTGGTTAATGTTCACACTGTTCACCACTGTAAATAAGACCACATTTTTCAGTTTTAGTTTTGAAGATTGGGCAACCTTCATCAGCATTATTGCGTATTGCGTCTAGTAGGTTATAATCGGGCCTTGAAAACACTGATGGTTTTACTGTTGCAGCAAATTGTGAGGAAACGGTAGGCGTAACTGTTTTTCACATACTGCTCTCACAGAACACTTTCATCTTTCTACAAAGCAGTTGGAGAGGAAATGAAAATTTGTTTTGGAAGAGGAAATGTTTTCTTTGTTGTCGCTGTTTTTCTTTCCTTGTCTTTTCTTTGGCTGCGAACTTGAGGAATTGTTTCACGTTCTGCTGAAGAGCTGCCGAAACGTTAAGAGGTTCTTCGGAGAGTGAAAGCCCACGCTGATAAAAAAAAAATAGCGAAACTGCTAAAGGACTATCATGTAAACATGTCTAATGACAAGCATTTGACTTCCTCTTTTCAACTTCCTCTGCAGACAGTGGAAAACTACTGAGTAGTTTGGTCAAACAGGCAAGCGTTCACATGTTTCAGACACCGTCGCTCTGTGGAGATCCTCATTCCACACAACACACGACTACTGCAGGACTTTTCACTTCTTATGGCATAAGAAGTTTGTTAGAATTGCACTGTAAAAGTTTATACTTGAATAAGCAAAGAATGTACAAATGCTACAGGTTGCTATTAGCTATCTGTAATTTACCATGCCATAAATTGTGAGAAAAAAATTATTAGATTTAATGGGACAACACGTGTTTTTTTTTTTTTTTTGAAAAATTAAAAATAATGAATTGACATAATTTGGGCTTCAGATCTACATTCTATTCAACAAGACAACGTGTGTTTTTTACAGTAAACATTTGTGTATGTGTGTGTGTAAATAACTGAATTAGATAAAAAATCTTAATCCTAAAATGTTATTTAATTTTTATTGATTATAGTATTTGTGAAAAAAATTCTTACATAAATTACTGCACTGATTAATTTTAATCAATTATTTGTAAAGCTAATCTTAAGTAAACTGTTGCATTGAAAGCTTTTCATACACTGTCACAGTATGTTTGCGATGGTTTACATAAAAATGCAACATAAAAGTCCACACATGCTTATACAGTAAACTACTATTAAATTATGATTTTGATAAGTCTTTATTAAATATGGCTGATGATTTTAGTAGATCAGGTAGGGTGGTATATTACCATTATATATCAGTTATAGAAGTTATACAGTATATGTATCATTCTATAATATAGGTTATATTTCATGTCCATTGGTTATAGTTTTCTCCAAAAATACCATATTTTATCCATTAAGAGAATATATATAATTTCACACATATATTTTGAACCCCCGTTTTTCATTTTTCCTGGAATTGCCTTTATGTTCCTTAAATTAGTTTTCACAGTGTCTGCTTTTTGAATTGAGTCTTGGGTTCAAAATGATGAAGAAAAAATGCTCTAAATTAAATGTATTTCTACAATCTAAATACCATAGAAAATAGATTGAGTTTAAATGTAATTTTCTTTCAAATAAGAAAATATTTGACTTATGTCCACAAAATTCTGTCAACTATGTTACTAACCAAACACCCCTCCGAAAACGAAAAAAATAAAACAAATTGGCTGTAATTTCTTTTACCTGAAATTACAGCCAATTTGTTAATGTCCCAAAGCATCTGAGAGAACAGGTTTAAAGAGATTCTGACTTGATCTGCAGTGCACTAAAATCATGCAAAAACATTCATGCAGCATGTTTGCATTGTAAGCAGATGCACTTGAGGTGATTGACAGCGGCTACATCATTTTGATCACCTGGGGCACTGGGCTGTGCAAGACTGCTGTTGTGACACAATTGTGAAAGGAAAGAATCTTGTGATCAAATGAGAAAAGTGAAGCGCAAGTGAGGAAAACTGGTGGAAAACTGGTGGTGGAAAAAAAAAAAGTGGTGGAAAATTACAGATACTTTAGTCAGAGGCTAGACGCTGTTTTGGTACACAGCACAATTAATGTTTCGTATCGGGGTGGGTAGCATCTTAATTCAGTCAAGCTGATGTAAACGTGGGCCAAAACAAGGGCCGTAATCACAACAACCGCAGCAGGACTCGCTGCACATGCAGAGGCAGAACACCAAGTCAACCATCGAGTTGTTTACTGTCAATTTGGGGTTGTATTAGTGCTTTTTTCCCCTGAAAAGCAGATGTACACAAACAATATTAAAACCACTTGGCATGGCTGTGCATTTCAGCTAAATTGTGATTTGTCATGTGAAATTTTAGATTTACAAGTTTTATAGAGTGTAAAGCTATACTTTAATTCCATCCTCAATCATCTCAGATAATGAGAAATTAATGGTTTTCAAATGGCTTTTCTTCAGGATCCAGATTTTACGTTGCACAACAAGTGGCGATCCAGCATGCCACAGTTTAGAAACTGTTTAGTTCAGGTTTCCTTTTTTGTTTCTTTTTTCTTATTTCTTAGGGTTTTCAAACTTAACCGTAAAACTGCTCTGGAATAATATTTACATTGAAAAATGCTATACAAGTAAATTTTAATGTATTTCAAATTTATTTTCTTTCTGTGGGTAGAAAATATGAAAAACTTCACCCAACAGTTCAAATTTGCTAGTAGTTTACTCACCCTCAGTTTTTCCAAGATGTAGATGAGTTTATTTCTTCATCAGAAATCACCAATGGATCCTCTGCAGTGAATGGGTGCCGTCAGAATGAGAGTCCAAAAAGTTGATAAAAACATCAAATAATCCACAACACTGCAGTCCATCAATTAACATTTTGAGAAGCGAAAAGCTGCGTGTTTGTAAGAAACAAGTCCATCATTAAGACGTTTTAACTTTAAACAGTTGCTTCTAGCCAAAATCTGTCCATAATCCATAATAATGTTTCCTCCAGTGGAAAAAGTTTATCTCCTGTTGACCTCTCATGTCAAAATCCACCATCAGATTTGTTTAGAGCTGTTTTAGACTGTTTTTGCTTGTAAACTGTGTTTGATCTGTACATATTTCTCTCCTGATTCAGACGAGGTCTTAGTGATGGATGTGTTTCCTTCAAACATGCAAATTCTTACTTCATAAAACATTAATTGATAGACTGGAGTGGATTACTTATGGATCATTGTGATGCTTTTATCAGCTGTTTGGACTCTTATTCTGACGGCACCCATTCACTGCAGTGTGCAAGTGATGTAATGCTACATTTCTCCAAATCTCTTCCAATGAAGGAATAAACTCATCTACATCTTAGATAACCTGAGGGTGAGTAAACATTCAGCAAATCAGGCTTTATACATAAATATATTGCTGCTTTATATTTTCGAAAAGTGGTCACTCACTCCTATTCGGAGGCAACAAAAACTTTGAAAACCAGTTTAGCTTACAAAAGTACCATTACTGTCCTTACACCAAATACTGAAATGTATAAACTGACTCTTTCTGCATGATACTTTCCCTGTTTAAATGCAGCTGAATCTGACTTGCACCTTTAATGAGACTCTCTGGAGGTTTACAGTTACCAATGGCCCACTTATTCAGACAGCTGATATTAAATTAGAGATGTTTTCATCTGAGGTTCAGATAAAGGCTGTCCAGCTCAAAGGGCCTGAGGTGCTGTTATGGTTCCTCTTACCTATCAATGTCACTCATGTATTTGGCAGGACTTGCTAGTAAAGTGATCTACCAGATGAGCTAGAGGAATCAGTCTGTAGGCCTAAATCACATGAATTATTTGGCATCTACATACAGTAGCAACTTTCGTTTGCTTCCCTCTTATATTCAGACACTAAGACTATTGTATCGATTGACCCAGCAGTGCTTACAGACATTGACCAGTGGCGGCGCAGTTGAGGAGCGAGACGAGGAGCTTCAGCAGTGATGCGCGTTGGAGGCGCGCTTTTCTGAACACAGGAAGCGGGCGCTTTAAGAAGACGCGCTGCTGCCGCGGACGGGAGGCAGGCCGGTGTTTTTCCACAACTGATGTTTAATGGTCACCCATGTTGAGAGACAAAGGTCAGAAAAAAAAGCTCATAAACTAAATTTACCCCTGCCGCTGTTATTCAGCACGGAGCCGCCGCACAATACAGAAGGGACAAGAACGTTTCAAAGGAATTAACGGAAATACACATTAAAGGTAACGTTATTTCTCATATTTGCTCTTTGGATTTAGTATAATGCAAGGATGTGAAACCACTGATGTTTTATTTTGAATTTTAGCTTTTTCAGAATCTTTTTTCACAACATTAGTTAAAATTCAACAGCTTGTCTTAGTTGTCATACATGCTGAAAAGAGTTTGTTAAGGGATCCAGGAAGTGCTTTAACAGTTTATTTACAAGATTTTTGTCTATTTTAATAAAGGCTTTAGAGATTTCCATATTATAGCCTATATAATAATAAAAATATAATGGTTTGTTTTATTTTTATGATTCATGATGACTTGACAGGCTTTTAAACTGATGGTCCATAAGGAGCAAAGAGCGCTGTGATCTACTGCTCAGTGCGTTTGTGTTGATGCTGTCACTTGTCATTGAGTTTCTTACACTCTCACTCTAGACAAATATAACTGAGTGCTGACTGCATGGAGTTAATAATAGACAGCTTTACGTCCCTCGATGAAAACCTGAGGGTTATAAAAACACAGTTTAACCTGAGATATTTACCGTACAGCGTCAAGCGGATGCAATATAGCACAAACTGATTTGACGTTACAAATTAACATTTTACGCACACAAAGATGCGACTGTTGATGCAGCCTGAACGGTGCGTCGACAACCTGTTGGATGCGTTCTTAAGAAAAACGGTAACATCTTGTAAAAGTTTGAGATATGGACGCGCCTCCTCAAAGTAATCGGATGTCGATTTGGTCTTGTAGGCGTCTTTGGCGACGGTTCACACAAGGACGCGTTCCTGCGTTTAAAAGCGAAACGAAGTGGAACTGAAAGCAGCTTGAGGGCGTTTAAAAGCTTCTAAGGCGGCGTTTACGTAGAAAACGTTCTTGCGTCCGTCTGTGATGTGTTTTTCGGCTTTTTCCATGTAAACACGCGCTAGAGACGCTTCTCGAAGTGTTGACAGCGTCTCGCTATAAGTTCCAAGTTCCTAAAAACGCCTTTCCAGTTTAAAAACCCCCATCTCCAGACACCTGTGTGAACGGATCTTAAGAAGATTGATTTTAACTTGACACGCCGTATTAAAAAAGCGATGCTAAGCAACAAGATGCTACGAACCGGCCAAAAACAATAGCTTTTCGTCTGAACCAGCATCTGACTAAATGAACTGACAGTGTAAAGACGTCTTTCGCAAACAGGTTCACCTCATCTAACAGCTACTTCGGGTTATGCGGAAGTCAAACAGCTCACTAGCATTCCCTGCTCAAACAAACACAATACAGGATACAGAGTTTAGGTTTCTGTGCACATGCCAGTTTACATACCTAGCACACTGATAAGGGTAACAGCCACAATGCATTTGGGACAGATTTTCTTAGTGAAGACGAAAACAGCTAAACATTTATTAAGTGTGTTGTCTATATCCTAGTGTGTCATAAAAGAGAACTGCAAATATGAGCCTATCAGCTGCTTTTTAATTGATGTCAATAAAAAGTAAGAAGTGTTAACAAAGCCAATACTGTGTCATGACTGCCAACAAACAGCTCTGCCCAGAATTTAGTTTTCACTTTAGACTTTGAACTTTTCCAGTATGCTTTTTTTTTTTTTTTTTTTTTTTTGATCCAGTTGTTTCTCTTTAATATAAATTTTGAGGCAAATGTCACATGGAACAGACTGAATAATGCAAAATTTGTATTCTGTATATTTTCCTAAATGTTCAACAAAATGAAAAAGAGAACAGATAGCAGAACAGTACAATTTGTGAATGCAGTTCACTGACATGGTTCACTTTTAAATATCATTCTCACCGCTTTAACTTTTTATTGACATGCAACAGTCTTTGTACCCAAATTTGCCACCCATAAAAATGCACCTTTCATGCATTGGGATTATTTATTTATTTATTTTTTTCTAGTGAATTGTAGTGTCTTCAGCTTTCCACTTGTTGTTTTGGTTAGGCGACAAATATTCCACTTGAATAAGCATGACATTTGTGGAATCATAAATATACAAAGGTAAAAGTTCTTGATGGACACTGGAGAGGTATGACAGAAATCTGATCTGGTCTGGTTACTTTATACTGACAAGTCAGACCAGTTGACTTGATTTAAACCTCCAACAGATAAATTGTGGTTTTTGTGTTTTGATTACAGGACTAATCAAAAGTCATTATGACCACATTGATGGTTATGGTAATAAACCGTAATATACTTTTAACACAGATAAAGTCCTTCTTTGTGTGGTAACAACGTCAATATGTAGCAATGTTGTTTCTTCAATGCATGTACTGCAACAGTGAAGAACCAACAGTGTGTTAACTTTTAATTATTAAACACTAGCTTAGGTTGTTCAGTTATACTGGTGCTTAACTCTGAATTATTCTTCAATTATTCTTCAAAAGTTGACACCATTGCTTAGATCCTCTCTCATTTATATTTCATAACCGGCATACTGACCCTGAATCCACTGGGTCGGATTTGTTCTTCGCAACGCGTACTAAAAGCCAAGGGTTTTACAAATGGGTCAAAGGACCCCTATAGGACCACAAGTGAGTGCTCTGAGATATATATATATATAAAAGATTTTATAAAATATATTTTAGGGCTGTCAAAGTTAACTTGTCAACTTACAGTAATATATATATATATATATATATTAATAGACACTGTAAAAAAGTTTATTTATCAAAATACATAACAGCCATTATAATATAGCTCTTGGAATCAAAAAGTTTGAAAACTTGTGAGCACCACAGTGAGACCACATTGTCAATGTCCCACCATAACCTCAGCCCTGCAGCAGAATGCAAATATCTTAATCTCCAGTGATACAGTTTGGTTCACTATGGCTAGGCAGTGCATGAGAGCACAGTACATCACGTCATAGATTATGTACATGTGGATCAAACTCTGCTGTCAACACTTGACTTTAATGTTCATGACTTCAGTTTCATGCATCGTTGCTACATTGTGAGGTTTACATAAATGGATAAGAGTGTGCTTCTAATGCTCCGGACTCCGTTTATGTGGTGGAACGAGTGCGGAAAGGAAGGAATTTAATGTGAGAGCACTCAGGAAATGTACATAATAGGTTCTAAAATAGGGATGGTTACATAATGAGCCAAGTGCCTCGTGCCGACTCCAGACCTGAAGTCTCCCTCGATAGTTGGGACTATGGAGTAATCCTGCCGCTCAGCTGATATGACAAAGTTGAAAGTTGATGGCCCAACAAATCCCTGATGGCCACAGGCTACGTGACCTATAGATGCAGAAGAACAAATCACTTCCAATTAGGAGCTGAGCTGGAAGTGACTGCTTGTGGATTCCGGAGTGAAGCTGCTCCATCTTCAATTGAAGAAAACTTAAGAGATTTGACCAGCTCGGTGCGAATCAAGTCTATTGTTTCTACTTGGGAATCAAACAGATCTAGTCAGTGTCCCAAAGTAGGCAGCCATGTGTCACAATTTTCACAGCATTCCAACACTATGCGCTAAAAGGGCAAAAAATGCCAGTGGATCCTTTGTTCTGTATTTTTGAACAAATTGGCTGATCCAAAATTCATAGAAATGGTCCTGTGAGCACAAATCGCCATTGTCCCTTTATCATGGCTGTGCTGCCAAATGAAAAAGGCTGAGGGAAACAAGTCATACAATAGCCTTTTGTTACCCGTCACATTTAGCCCTATGCAAATGCGCTGGGCCTTGTCTTTGCTTCACTGCTGACCAGAATCCAAGTCAGACTTGTCAGTCAGTCAAATATTGTGCTCTGTCTTCAAACCACTTAACAGAAAGTATATAATTGTTCTGTGACTACATGTCAAAGTATGTTAAGCTAAGCTACTTGTCTTAAAAAGAAAAGCTATTAATGGCAGGATCCTGGAAACCATCAGCTGTTCAAGTGAAACGCAACAGAGGTGTGGATTGCCGTCCACATGCTCTTGTTTGTCGTGTTTGCGGCTCAGGTTGCCACAAGTGGACTCCACACATGCAAAGATAAATAGTTTCAGATAGACCTCTGATGCTTCTGGGGAGTGGAAATTTACCATCCAGCCGACCGCCGCTCGGGTTATCCGCTGCTCCGAAGCTGCGACCAATCTACTGATTGCTTTTAATTGTCTTAGTCTGTGGGTGGGTCGTGGTGTCACCTCGGCTTACACTGAGCCCTGGAGAGATTGGGGCCGTGCGGTCAGAGGTATGGTGTCTGCTGAGAGAACAACACAGACCAATTGGATTCAGCCATGAAGGAAATGTAAGTGAAAGGCAGCGCGTTAATTTGAGGGAATGTTTGTGTTTGTGGATAATGAGAAAGAGGTCAAATTTGAGGAATAAATTTAAAGATGAGACTTTGATGGTGTTTGTCATGTCAGATATTAAAAACTTAGATCAGAAATGTCTTTAAGACTGAATCTACTTTACTGACGATTCAATTATTGCCAACCTATGGGCAAAAATGGCATTGCAACAAGGCACCTACCAGTTGCATTTTTTAACCCAGTTGTTTGCTTTCTTTGACTCTCGGCCAGTAAGGTTTGTCACCACAGTGCTTTGAATGGAAATGGAAAGTGTCTGGAGGATTTCGCTCTAGTTATGTAACAGAACGTGTTTGAGTTGTAGCAAGCTCCTAAGCCTTTGAAATACACCGATTTAACCTACCTAAAGAGGATGAACGTAATTTCCTGAAATTTTTAAAACCTTTTTAACAGTGTTGCCAAGTGAATGATTCTGTGCTAAATTTGAAAATATAACAGAGGATCCTTAAGATGTACAAATGTTATTGAACTGGTATCTGCTGTCCTGGCATGCTGCCACACTAGTTAGCATGTTTATTAAGTCGTACATTTAGTAAAGCAACAGAAAAGAGAATATACGTGTATTTATTGATTGTCAAACACACGGTAGATTTTTCCCTGCTCTTCTTCCGTCTCCTTGAGAGCAGGGAAAAAAGCAGGCTTGTGTTGAAGAAAACGGCCTCACAGTGGGGCTATAGTTTGTTCAAGCGTTGCCAAGCTGTAACGGAGTCTGGAACGGGTAGGGATCTTGGAGCTGACTTTGGGATTCATCTTAGGGGCTCCATGGCAAGTTTGGCTCGTGCTTTGAAACAGAAGACGCCAAGCTTGACATAATTACTCCATCTTTGAATAGAATCCTGACAGTGTAAACACTGTGTTACTTAAAGGGACATGGGCAAGATAAACACATACCAGTTCTGCATCAAAACCGCAGTGAATGAATTGAGGAGTTTTTATTAAATCAGATGTAATTTATTTGCATTTGGGTTTCCTTGTGGGCCATAATGTGATGTATTTCTGAGTGAAACAGGTATTTTATCTATCAGGAATTGGATGGATTGTGAAAATGGTCTCTAAAGGGCAAAAGTGTTTTTCTTACATTTCCTTTTGCTTTGTTTTCTAGTAATATCAAGTGAAATGTATAGTATAAGTATGAATTTACTTTGACAAAACAACTGAATATATTGTGTTAATAGGTTTATAGTGTACAAATCATTTAAAACAAGACCAGGAACGTGTTTTAGGGAAGTAAAGAGGGTCCATTTTGATTTTATGCTGACTTTAACCTAGTTGGTGTTAAATGTTGATGTGTTTTCTTACTCATCGCCTATGTGGTTGTCTGTTGGCATCATTTCATGTTGACTACAGACACACTTCAGAAACAACAAAGAAAGCGATGAAGCTTATCAGTTTTACGACTAGGTTTAATGTACTGTTGGTCATAGCTAAGTTATTGTACCAAGTATCATGACACTTGCTTGCAGTTGTGTCGTACATGAAGATTTCCTGTGTTCAAACCACATAAAGGTGACATTACTTTAATCACGTTACCCATCATGTTATCTTCTCGTGTAAACATTTCTCATACCTTAAAAAGCTGCTGTTCTAAATTAACTATTTATGTTTGACCTAATTATAATGATTTAGAAAACTAAATGTGAACTTTTTGACATCTAAACCTAAGGCCTTTGGGGTTCAGTCAAGAGTTTTGACCCTTTGTTTTCTTTTTAGCATGGCCCAGAAGGAGAAACTTCAGTGTCTAAAGGACTTCCACAAAGACATTCTGAAACCCTCACCAGGAAAGAGCCCTGGCACGAGGCCAGAGGATGAAGCTGAGGGAAAACACCCCCAAAGGGAAAAGTGGGCTAGCAAGCTTGACTTTCTTCTGTCAGTCGCCGGGGGCTTTGTTGGTTTAGGCAACGTCTGGCGGTTCCCGTACCTCTGCTACAAAAATGGCGGAGGTGAGCATATTTGTTGATACTTTTGGACTTTGAACACCGATGTGACAGTCATAAAAACTTAATTTCTCGACCTCATTTCTTGAATCTGCTCCAAAGGATATCAGTTGGATAAATGAACCCAAAATAAACATTTTGTCATCATTTACTTACAATCATGTTTTTTCAAACACAAATGATAATCTTTGTTCTGTAGGACACACATGGAGATGTTTAGAAGCTGCTCTTTTTCCATAGAGCACAAGAATATGATTATACTGTCAAACTTCATAAATGTTTAAAAAGCACCATAAAGGTTTTCAAAGCCATACAAAAATTCATCTCATGTCATACATCATGAGTTTTCATGTATCTCATGACTGATTGCAATGCATTTTCAATTAAATCCACACGCAAATATGATTTGAGAATGAATAATGGCTTACTTTGGTCTGTTTGTCAAACAGAGTCCTATGGACTACTTTTATGGTGCTTTTTGAAACTATCCACTTTTGTCACATGGAAGGGAGAAGATTGTACATAATGAAAAATCTTTTCTGTTTCACAGAATAACGTAAAACATTTGGAACATTTTTTTGGTTAACTGTCTCTTTAAGGTTTAATGATTAATACACCCTCAGATCAACAGCAATCATGCGCTAACTTTGGGAATTAGATAGATACACATTAAAGACATTCCATTTACAGTATCTTCTGGAAAAGTACCCTTAGATTTTCCAAAATGTCCCTTTATCATGTCCCTTACATTTCCAAATGTCCACCAGTCAACAGTATATAATTGTCATAACACTCACTTTCTTCACACAACAGAGGTACAGAAAGAGAATGAGAGCATGTGTCAAAGCCTTACACTGTACTGGATGAACTCCTTGAGGAATATGAGTTAAAAATCCAGCAGTTAATCAGTTAATCCAGCAGTTAATAAGATATAATG
This sequence comes from Tor tambroides, assembly GCA_021397915.2. Classification (NCBI taxonomy): domain Eukaryota; kingdom Metazoa; phylum Chordata; class Actinopteri; order Cypriniformes; family Cyprinidae; genus Tor; species Tor tambroides. The sequence goes on along the minus strand of JAFVLL020013421.1, from coordinate 134,887 downwards.
ATTGACAGAATTAAGTGAATCTCTTTTTGGCTCCATTTAGGTGCTTTTCTCATCCCATACTTCATTTTCCTGTTTGGTGGAGGACTGCCTGTATTCTTCCTGGAGGTGGCACTCGGTCAGTTCACCTCTGAGGGAGGAATCACCTGTTGGGAGAAACTTTGCCCCATTTTTACAGGTTAGTTTCTTGATCTAGTATTTCCTTTACCAGAGATTAAAATGGAATATAATGGCCATCAATGGAGGATGCTGCCAGTTGATGTAGTTACAATATCTACCAGCAGGGGCAAATGGGGCCATGCCAACCACTCTGACCCCTTGGTAAAGGCACAGAGTGGGAGGTGTGTCACAGATACTACCAGCTGTATCTGAAGATAGGCTGTGCAAGACATATGGGTTTCATGTTAGGTGTCTGATAGGAAATACATATCTCTTTTAATGCCAGAGAAGAAAAAAAAACCCGTATAGTTACAAAAATAGCAGTTAGGGTTAACCCTATCTCCCTCACCTCTCAGAGCCACTAATAAGAATTATATTTTAAAAATTAGGTTAAGATTAGTCAATCTACTGACTGTTATGAATTATGCACAATATTTTTATTTATTTATTTTTGTAAAATTGTATTAAATATCTCAATTTATAAATTCCCATTGTCCACTACAGTATTCATTATGGACTCCCATTTAATCATGGCTCCATCTGCTAATTCCTATGGAGATATTCATGTAGACCAAAGCAGTAAATTGTATGAACACATTGAGAGTGCTATTAAATTTGACACTTTTATTTGCGAAATACTGACATGCACCAAGAGTGATATGTAATAGATTATTTCTACATGGATAAACATGTCTTTGCCACATGTTGAATAGACCTTAAGCAGTCACCGTTGGTGTATTTTAATGTCAGCAGTCTGTTAATTGCAGTCTGTCTTCTTGATACTCTAGGGACTTGTAGTAGTTTCATTTTCAGCCTGGCTAGTAGCAGAGACAAGGTCACATCAGCAGCTGTCAATTAATGTATTGGCTAAGAAGGGCAGCTGCTTATGAACAGTAGCTTGTATAATTGGCTATCTCTGTAACTTGTGTGGTGTAGTGGATAAAGCTAGATCTAGTGATTGGGAGGTTGCTGGTTCAAGCCCCACAAAGAGCAATCACCATTGTACCATAAAAAAAGGAATGAAAACCCAGAATAAATGACTATTTTGAAAGAAAAAGAGCAATAGATTTCCACCAAAACATCCCTTATGTAACGAAGAGTATATCAGACCTCACAAAAATGTCTTCTGACCACATGTTCATTACTTATTTAAACAGAGTTTACCAGTGAGCAATCATTACATGCAAACTGCTGAATTACCCATATCCCTCTGCCAGTGAATGAGGTGACAGCTTTAGTCTGTTTTGCTTTCCAGTCAACCTGGCCAACACTGATTTACACAGTTCAAACTCTGAACGAATGACTTGCATCACTTACCTCCAACTCTGGACAAGTTTATTCTGTGTTTATACTGAAAGCACAAGAATGTTGCATAGAAGTTTGTCATTTATTTATCCATTCTCATGCTCCACTGGAGCACAGCTCCTTTCATTGTGTTCATTAAGGTTATAATAACAAATTGCAAATGCTTTGCACAACTACCAAGTGCTGAGTCAGTCCAGAGTGCCATTGGCTTAATGTCACCATTCCTCTCTTTGTACAGGTATCGGCTATGCGTCCATAGTGATCGTTTCTCTGCTGAACATCTACTACATTGTGATTCTGGCCTGGGGCTTGTACTACCTGTTCCAGTGCTTTCAGCCAGAGCTTCCCTGGGCAAGCTGCAACAACAAATGGAACACAGAAAATTGTGTGGAGGATACCCTCCGCAAGAACAAGACACTCTGGGCGGCTGCGAACGCCACTAACTTCACTTCCCCCGTCACTGAGTTCTGGGAGTAAGTACTCGTTATTTGGGTACAATTTTGTTGTATACTTTGAAAGCCATCTAAATCCAGCTATCAGCATTTAGTTGAGAAGAAGTTGTGGGGTTTTTAACCAAAGAGATTGCCTCATTTATCTGTACAGTTGTCTTCAATCATTCCAAAAGACTCTGGAGCTCCTTAACCCTCTTAGTGATGTTCTCATTGTAAATATCTGTCTTATGGAGCCTTCAACATACTTAATGCTATAGATTAGGGGTATTCAAGAGATCCACAGTCCTGCAGAATTTAGCTCCATCCACCTGCTGGCAATTTTCAAACAATCCTGGAGCCTTAGTTTAGATTTTACAGGTGTGTTTGATTACAGATAGAATTAACTCTGCAGGACAGTAGCCCTCCAGGACCAGAATTGCCCATCCCTGATTTAGATCTCCAGACTGCCTTTTGAAGACCAATATTTCCACAGAGTTTAGCTCCACCCCTAATTAAACACACCTTAAGGCAGGGTTCCTCAGATCTGGTCCTGGAGGGCCGCTGCCCTGCTGAGTTTAGCTCAAACCCTGATCAAACTCACTCACCTGTGGTTTTCTAGGGATCCTGAAGACTTGATGAGCTTGCTCAGGTGCATTTGATTAGGGTTGAAACTAAACTCTGCAGGGCATTGGCCCTCCAGGGTAAGATTTGAGGAACCATGCCTTAAGGTCTTGAAGAAACTTTCAAGCAGGTGTGATAAAGCAGGTTAAAGCTAAACCCTGCAGTCCTGCCCTCTAGGTGCAGGACTACACACACCTGATCTAGGAGAAGGCAAATAGTAGTATTATAACTCTATGGTAGGAGTGTATTCCAGAAAGCAAGGTTAACTTACCATCACACACTTCCTGAACTCTTGGTTGATTAACCCAAAACTTGCTTACTTTAGGAAAGCTGGTTCCAAAACCATGACTGTGAGGAGGTTGAGTAAACCCAGAGTATGTTCACAGTGAACAACAAGATAACCTGCTCTGCAGAAGGTTATGCTCAGAGCATAAGTTGCTATGGCTACTTACATATCCTGAAACTTATGTACATTTTTGGAACCGAAAGTTTAGGATTTCTGTTAACTTAATAAACTTACCCAGGTATGTCTCAGAACCCGATTTCTGGAATACCCCCTAGGTGTATCTAACCATGTTTCTGGAGGGCTACCATCCTGTAGAGTCCAGCTCCATGCCCAATCGAACACACCTGAGCTACTGAATCAAGGTGTTCAAGGTTACTTGAAAATTATAGGCAGGTGAGGAGCAGGGTTGGAACTGAAATCTACAGGAAGGTAGACCTCCAGGAGAGAGTTGGCTACACCTGCTCAATGATGACTGGCTTCTTGTACTGATTTGTACTCAAACACTTCTTCTGTCATAGCAAATTGAATAACTTCTCTGATTATTTGAATTGTAGCTCCTTAAAAACCTTCAAAGGTTTTAGAGTGTCTTACCAGCAAACATTCTTTCCACCACAGGCGAAATGTCCTCAGCATCTCAGATGGTATCGAGGAGGTGGGTCATATTAAATGGGACCTGGCTCTTTGTCTCCTCGCTGTGTGGGTCATCTGTTTCTTCTGCATCTGGAAAGGCGTTAAGTCCACTGGGAAGGTGAGCTTGGTTGCATTATTCAAATTCTTTCAACTTCAGTCAGCTAATTTAAGAACTACTAATAATAGTTTTTACAATGTCATTGGAGTTATACGGAGCTAGCCGGTGTTGTCAGCATAAACATACTAGCCATTCCCTGGTTATTAGCAGCAATAGTAACTATAGCACACCTCCTTCCTAATAGAGACTGTAAAGTCAATCAGCAGACACCACCTCTTGACTTGGGCACACATTCGCCTTGAGTATGCAGTTGTGAATCTTATCATGGCTCCTGCCAAGACACCGTCACAGTACTTTAAGATGGAGTTTTGTATGCAATAAAGGCTGGTTCATGCTGCCCAAAAAAACACATTTTTTAAGTTAGTGTTTGGATTTTAGTATGTTAGGAAATTGATTTAAAAAAGTCTTGAAAAGATTAATTTTACTCTTCACTTGAAGCCATTTTGACTTGAAAACATGTGACAGAGCTCCATTAAAGGTGGCAGATGAAAGATTACTTTCCATAATTTATTTATTTATTTCTTGTGACAGTCTGCATATTTGTAATGCAATTTTAAATGTACAATGCCGTTTTAACATTTACTTGCAGGTAATTAATGTTTTGATGTAGTTTTCGGCATTGTGGTCAACATAACATTTATAGACAAGCCAAACATTACATGATGGGAGGAAAACAGCTGACCAGAAAGTATATCCACTAAAGCCAATATAAAACTGTCAGTGAAGTTAAGCTGTAAATTGCATGTTAGCCTTGGAATCGTTTTTGACAGAAT
>JAFVLL020013421.1:37362-130467 GCA_021397915.2 Tor tambroides | reverse complement strand
TTTTAGTTACACTTGAAGCAGATTGGCCTCTCTAGCGAGATTCCTATTCGTCGGTCAGTCCGACGTACGTCGAACGTGACCGACTGAATGGGAACACTATTTACACAGTTACCTATTCATATTATAAACTGATTTAAACAAATTCCAAATTGTTACAGTTGAAATAATGTTGAATTCAGTGTCTGTTGGCCCTGTTATTTTGGTCCCTTAAAGTAGGTTCTTCTGTTCTTCTGTAACCTTATCAAAATGAAATGAAAACTGAAAATTTTTGAAGTCTAAGATTATTCCTCGACAGGTGATGCAGGTGTAAGATAATCTGCAGAAAAATTGTCTGAGTGAGCCCTGACCTGAGGGGGACTTACATTAATTCCCTGCTTAACACAGTTATGAATGACTCATGGTTTAGAGCTTCTCATGAAGCAACGCAATCCACTCACTCCACTTTCAGCACTGTCAAGTGAGGATTTGCGGCCAGCAAAACCAATCAACGCTCCTTTGTCCCACATATGAGGTGGCGCGACTGCCTCTCATTGTTTGGATTTCCCACCTTGTGAAATTCTGCCCTAGTTGTCATGTTCTTGATAGCTTATTGTCTCATGAATGAAGAATCTAGGGCGTCTTGGGAAAGTTTTTTAGGGCTCTTGCAGAGTGGTGTGACAGGTGTAATAGCCATAACGTCACGCCGCTTACTTGCAAAGTTTTAGAAGAACTGTTTGTCGACAGTTGGTGGTATTATTAGTTCAAGTGAATTTCCGAACATGAATTTCTGGAATGCACATTGTATTCAGATTAAGATCAATATTCTCAGTTGGGGGTAAAATATAATTGTACCAAACTTTTTGTAGGCCAACCCCGAATCCTGGTTCTCTTGCCAAAAACACAATTTTTTTATTGGCTTTGGATTAATGCAGGAAATAAGCTCTGTGACCAACAAACCTTAATAAACTTGATAATGTTCTCAAATCAACACAACTTTTATAAATCTTGAAGCCTAAATACAATCATCAATAGTAAAAGCTAAACGCTTCGTTTAAAACAACAACAACAACAAAAAAACATTTTCTCCAAATGATGGAACCGCAAGTGCAAAAATGTGAACTTGTTTCTGGGTTTTGGCCTACATCTGGGGTGTCCAATCCTGCTCCTAGGGACCCAACATCCTCCAGATTTTAGGTAAATCCAACTCCAACACACTTGCATAGAAGTTTTTAGTGAGTCTGAAGACCTTGATTAGCTGGTTCATGTGTGTTTAATTAGGGTTAAAGCTAAACTCTGCAGGACATTGGCATTCCAGGAAGAGGTTTGGACACCCCAGGCCTACATAAATACATCATCCCTGCTGCACTCTATTTTCCATGCATCTTAATAGAAAAACAGCAGTAGAGACAAACATGTATGAAAAACTAAGTTGCATCAATTTGTTTGTTTGAGGCCCAATATTGTAACCATTATCATTCAGTCTGCACAAACACAGAACTTCTCTCTGTGGTCGATGACTAAACTGTGATCAATCGGGACTCTTAATTCTTTTAGAATAGAACATTCCATCCGACAACACCCATATTGCTCTATCAGTACACACTGATTTGTTTGGGAACTGCAGATAGTCTTTGTCCACACATGTTGGCCATATAGCAGGCACAACACTGACTACTCCGTGATTTCCAGGAAGATTGTGAAGCAAGGAGAAAGAGGGTAAAGTAAGTTACAGTCTGTTTGTCACATCCTGACGAACAAGGATAACTTGATCTTGGCATTTGTTCAACTGAACAATTTCTTGGAAACAACTGAATGACAAAAGAACGGGCTTGAGATTTTCTCATCGCTATTCTAACTGAATACTATTTGTGATTTATTTGAAGGTGTCAGCTATTGGATTCACAAGTTGGGACGAGGCCAACCAAGTTTTTCAGGCATCCCCCCAAAAAAACCTCAATGGAAATATCCAGCTTTTGCATACAAGTTCAGATATCTTGACCTTGCATACCTGACTTGCTTCTTGCAGTGCATTTCCTCTGTAATACTCAAAAATGGATCAGTTGTGGACCAAACGCCTTAGGGAAGAGCTGAGAACTTATGGTATCTCTCCCACAAGCCATTGATAGTCAATGAAGGACCTCTTGAATCACTCATCTGGCTGTCCTCCAAAGCAGGATCATGTGGAGAAAAAGCACTTGACTTGGCACAGCAACCCTGTGGAAAGCATGCCTGCCATTCTTCACAAAGTTTGATTCGCCTCTCCCAGTTCCATTGCGTCAAAATAAAAGTCTGACAACAGAATTGAGGTGTTGCTGGATGGCTGCATAACATGAATAGATTCTATGAATCTACTATATTTAAATGAGCCTTAAAGGCATAGTTCACCCAAAAATGCAAATTCTGTCATCATTTATTTTCCCTCCACTTGTTCCAGACCTGTATGAGTTTCTTTCTTCTGTTGAACACAAAAGAACATATTTTGAAGAATGTTGGTAACCAGAAAATTGATGATGGCCATTGACTTCCATAGTATGAAAAAAAAAATACTATGGAAGTCAATGGCTAATATCAACTTATGGTTACATTCTTCAGCATATGTCCTTTTACTTGCATTATCTGATTTAAATTAATTAAATATGATTTAAATTCAACTTTTGTCAAATGCATTCACACAGGTGTCCTTTCTTTACAATCGTTCAAGTAGATGCACCATCTATAAACACAGCCCATAAAGTCATTTTTGGAAAAGCTGAAATTTGATATGCCTGGGAACCCCGTTGTGGCCAGTACTACTGTTTTTTGTTATCCATTTTTTCTTATTTGATTTTGATGAATGTCTTTACCAAAAACACATGTGGGAACAAATTCACTTTGCTTTGTCATTAATCTTGTCTCACATGTTTATATTTTGGGATTTATTATATTCTTGCCAATAGGATTGTTATGTTGACTAATGATGCCCAATTTACTTACTGCAGAAGTTGAAACTTTGACTGCATACCATAATGACTCAGTTGGCCTTGCTTGCATAACATATTTGAATTGTACAACACAAAAAAAGAAGACTTGAAGAATGTTCACACTGCTGTTAAATTTCTGGAACATGATTCGGTTTGTCCTGGTTGGTTGCCAGGATGCTTTTAGGTGGTTCCAAAGGTGTTCATTTAGGGTATTGGTACTGTTTTAAATGTATTGCTATGCAGTTAGGGCACTGCTATACTGTTGATAAGGTGTTTTGGGAGCTTGCCAGACCATTTCTAATACAAATGTAATCAGAGTTGTTTTACTGCATTGCTACTGTTCTCAGTGTTTTTAGTGTGTTGCTATACGGCTGTTATGGTGTTCAGGGGTGGTTGACATGGCATTGCAATGTGGTTTCCAAGATGCTGGGAACATTGCAAGGAGGTAGCTGTAGTGATGTAGGTAATTGCTATTGTGTAGTGGGTGGTTTTGTACGTTGTCATGTGGAACTCTTCTGAAAGTTTTATTTTAATGTTTTGTGGTGTTGTTTCTAGTATTCAGCATGGCTAAAAACATTTTAAAGTGGTTGACAAGATGTTCCAGACATTGCTGAGAGCTTGCTAGGGTTTTGTATGTTGAAGTGGCTAGGGTGTTTTGTAGGTTTTAGTGTCTGTAGCCGGGTTTCCATAACAGATTTGTGCAAAACCTTTGCGATATTCTATAAATGTTGATTTAAAAAAAAAAAAAAAAAAAAAAAACAATTGCAAATTGACAGTGTTTCCATTAACTGATGTTATGTGACTAAAATGTTTTTTTTTTCCTCTCACGATAAGTCATGGCGACAGAATTGGTAGGTTTATATATATCGCAGCCACCACACTAGTCATTATTTTTAATTGAAGGACATGTAGGTGTGTATCTTTAGCGAGAAAACTCGGAAATCTTCTTGCAAATCTTTAGCAAGAAAAGCCCCTTATAGCCAGATTGAAAGCGACAACGTATAAGGTGTTTCTTGGAGGTTATAGTACATTAAAGAATGACTGTTTCCATTGCAGTTTTGTAATATATTCCTTTTTCGAATTGCCTGAAAAACCCACCTCATGTGAGCGTAAAAACCTTTGTTGCGTTATGTGGGAGTTTTTGCGAAATTGATGTTTCCATTGGGCACATTTTCAATTCGCAATTTCAATTTGCGCAGTTTGAAGGGTAATGGAAACACGGCTTGTTTTAAGCACATATTAGGGTGTTGCTACTGTTCAGAATGCTTTTAATGTGGTTGCTAGGGTGTTCAGGGTTGGTTGAAGATGCACCACTATGTGGTTTCCAAGATGTTGGGAACATTGCTAGTGGGTTGCTATGGTGTTGTAGCTAGCTGCTAGTAGGTTTTCTGGCTGTTTGTGAGAAGGTGTGTCTCCATTGCTTAAAGGTTCTTAGGGTGTTGCTATGGTGTGGGAGTGTTTAAGTACATTGCTATGTATTTTTTGTGTTGTTTCGAGTGCTTGCTAAACCATTTCTAGGAGGTTGCTACAGTGGAGTGTTGCAGGTAGTTGCTATGGTGTAACGAGTGTTGTAGTAGGGCATTGCTACTTTTCAGAATGTTTGTTGCTGGTTGCTAGGGTGTTCAGGGGTGATTGAAGTTGTGTTGCAATGGATTCCGAGATGTTGGGAACAGTGCTAATAAGTTTTTATGGTGTTGTAGCTAGTTGCTAGGTGCTTAGTAGGTTTCCTGGCTAGTTGTCAGAAAGTGTATCTCTTCATTGCTAAGATGTTCATTCCTAGGGTATTATAGGTAGTTTTCCAGGTTGTTGCTAGGGTTTTTCTATGGTGGTTTTATGTGGTTGCTAGGCTGTTCAGGGTGGTTGCCAAGGTGTTCTGATTGTATTTTTGAAGACTATTTGAGGAATGTTCATTTCTTTTTTCCATTAAAACAAGCTCCAAAAATTGGAACTGAGAGTGCATTAGGAAAAATGGCAGCAACTAGGCATATTTTTTGGGTACATAATCTTCTCGTCTTCACTCAATAGTGTAGCAAAAGGCCAAAAATGTGTCTTTTTAACCCCTCCAAGAGTGCATTGAGTTTCCCAGCATGTATACTAATATCGTTAGTGGCAGTGCATGTCTGGCTCTGTGGCTTAACAGATGTACTGAAGTAGGGAAATAATTGTTGTGGTTCAGCACATGACATGTTATTTTCCCGTCGGCTCTTGAGCACATGTTCCCTGTATTGCTTTCGGTGAGGGGCATGCTAACGCTGGACTGGGGCGTTTAGCTGTATTACATCCACTGTGCTTGAACTTGAGTTGTTTTCGTATGCTGGAGTCACTGGGTTCAGAGGGATGGAAACAGTGTATCCCCTCAGGATTGTATGTCATAAAATATGGTCCAAATTTGGAAACTCAAAACTCATTCTCATGGAGTTTGTGTTGGTTATTTGGCATTTAGCAGATGCTCTTTATCCAGAATGCAGTGCAATAATCAGAAAGACAGTCCCCCAGGGATCAAGAGCACAATGGTGATGGACAACCTTTGTGTGACCAGCTCAAATCCTTCATTTCTAGACTTCTAGCCAAGTCAATATTCGTTGATCTATGACTAGATACAGTTTGGTATTATTGTTTATATTTTCTAAATAAAAAGTATTAACGTTTATTAGAAGAAAATGCGATTGGTGCTTGCCTGTGCCAAACTTGCCAGCACTGAGTTAGCTTGTTGTGGATGGTTGCTAGGGTGCTGTAGGTAGTTGTTAAGGTATATTCAGTGTTTTTAGCACATTGTTATATGATTGCTAAGATATTCTCACTGTGTGTAAGTGGTTTTCACGGTGTTAACCTGTTCTGGTTGTATTTCAGCACGTGAATGTGTTGAGGTTTCTAGATCGTTGCAAAGGCATTGCTATTCAGTTTATAAGATGTTCACTGTGGTTGCTAGAGTATTGGTAGGTGGTTGCTAGGAGATTAATATGTGGTTGCTAAGGTGTACTGATTGTTTTAATGTTGTTTTATGGTTGTTAAGGTGTTTGAGTATATTACAGAACATGAGGGTTTTTGGAATGGTTGCCCAAAATTGCTAGGCAGTTTAAAAGACATTCTAGGTGGTTGCTAGGTTGCTGCTAAGGGGTTGATATCATACTAAATCATTTTGATTGTTTTAATGAGTTGCTGTGTGGTTCCTGGGGTGTTCAAATTGGTTGCCAAGACCTTGCTATGTGGTTGCTAAGGTGTTGTTTATTGTTTATTAATGTTTATTTTGTGGTGCTGTTTGGTTACTATAATGGTTGTTAAGGTGTTTGGAGTGTATTACAATCCACGACTTTGTGGTTGCTAGAGTTATTTTGGATGGTTGCCAGGGCATTGATATGCAGTTTTTAAGGTGTTCTGTGTGGTTGCTAGGGTATTGGTAGGTGGTTGCTACCATATTTTGGCTGGTTGATAGGGTGTTGATATGTGGTTAAGAAATTGTGAGTGTTTTAATGTTGCTGTGTGTTTCCTAGATTGGTTGTTAAGGTGTTTGGAGTATATTATAGCACATGAAAGCTTATGGGATGGTTGCCAAGGCATTGCTGTGAAGCTTATAAGATGTTCTAGGTTGCTGTAGTACTGATAGGTGGTTGCTAGGACATCACTATGTTTAATATGTTGCTAAGTGATTGCCACGTTGTTGTTATGTGGTTATTAACCTGTTCTGGTTGTATTTCAGCACATGAATACGGGATTAAGATTTCTAGATGGTTACAAAGGCTTTGCTATCCGGTTTATAAGACATTCTATGTTGTTGCTACCATATCCTGGGAGGTTGCTAGGATGAGAGTTTTTTTGAGAGTTTTTAGTTGCTGTTTGGTTCCTGTAGTGTTCAGAGTGGTTGCCAAGACATTGCTATGTGGTTACTAAGGTGTTCTAAATGTTTATAATGTGGTGCTGTGTGGTTGCAATGATGGTTGATAATGTGTTTGGGATGTATTAATGCACATGGGAGCTTATGGGATGGTTGCCAAGGCATTGCTACGCAGTTTCTAATTTGCTCTAGGTAGTTTCTAGGCGGTTGCGCTGCTAGGTGGTTGCAAGGACATCAATATGTGTTTGTTAAGCATTTTATTGAGCTGCTGTGTTGTTCCTGGAGTGGTTGCCAAGACATTGCTGTGTGGTTGCTAAGGTGTTCTAAATGTTTTTAAAGTGGTGCTGTGTGGTTGATACGGTGGTTGTTAAGGCGTTCGGAGTGTATTACAGCACACGACATTGTGGTTGCTAGAGTTTTTTGGATGGTTGCCAAGGCATTGCTATACAGTTTATAAGTTGTTCTGTGTGGTTGCTGGTGTATTGGTAGGTGGTTGCTACTGTATTTTGGATGGTTGCTAGGGCATTGATATGTGATTTTTAAGCTGTTGTGAGTGTTTTAATGTTGATGTGTAGTTCCTAGATTGGTTGTTTGGATGTTGTGGGTGGTTGCTAGGGTATTCTGTGTGGTTCCTAGGACTTTAAAATGTGGTTGCTATGGTGTTCTGAGTGTTTTTAAAATGTTGCTATGTGTTTTCTAGGGTGTATTTTAGCACATGGCAGTGTGGTTGCTTGAGGTTTTTGGTTGGTTGCCAGGGTGGTGCCATGTAGCTAATAAGATGTTCTGGATACTTTCTATGGTCATGCTAGATGGTTGGCAGGGTCTTCTTTAGTGTTATTATCATGCTGCTTTGTGGTTACTATGTTAGGACAGCGCAATTCCATTTATTCGGTATTTTGGGTGGTTGCATGGGCGTTACTGCGCATTTACTAAGGCATTTTCAGCACACTGCTGTTTGGCTCATTTATATTTTGTTGAAGGATACAACAGAAGTTTTGGACTTTATACTGACACCTATTGATGTGGATGAAGCTTCATGCAAAATGCAAAAAAATTATTGGATAATAATGTAATTAAAAAGTGCAGTTTTTACAAATGCATCGGTCTATCATTGTTCATTCATTTCTGATAAGTCTTTAAGGTATGCATTTATTGATTGATTGATGGATTTATTTATTTATTTAATCATTTATTTGATTGTTGGTGGTGAAATGTCCATTTGTTTTTTGCTACCCTTTTTTTTTCTGTAAAACTTGTTTTAAAAGGAGAAAGGTGCTTAAGAAATCACACCTAAAAAGACAGGGGATTCTCTCTGCTGTGAGCTACGGGGTGGACATTTCAACAAATAATTACATTAACTGCGACGTAAGGTAGAATTACAAATTGGTTGCCAACTGAAGCCATCAAATGTACTGTGCTTTTGTTGACTTATTAATGCACTTTAAGTCCTGGTATAGTCTAGTGTTGCAGTATTATATCATAGCCTCCTGGGTCCAGGAATGCAAACATTGGACAGACCTTTATTACTGACCTCGAGTAATAAATTTATCATGGCATTCAAAACCTGAGTCATGCTGATATACGGGTCCCACGTTTATCAATTTCACTGTGCTCGTTTCAACAAAAAGTCTGCATAAAGTTACAGTTTGAAATAAACCTCTTTTATTTGTCCCATAAATGTAGCAGACAAAGATTTAAACTGCCAGAAAGATTTTATGACTAGCATAGCAATGTGTACACTATAGTTAAAAACCAATGCATTTTTCATTCTGGTATTTTCTTCTGATGACCTGGAGATTTTTAATGACCCTATAAATTCAAAATGCTAGATTTATTTATTATTTTTAGATTTATTTATTTTTTCACTATGTTTGTTGGCCTGTGTATTAACTTTGAAGTCCTATATGCTAGTCTACTGCTAAATGTTGTCCAAATTCACTTTTACCAAATTATACATTTTCCTGTAGAATAATGGAGATAAATTAATAAATAAATAAATCATTTTTATGCATATATATATATATATATATATATATAATTTTATGTTATATTAAATATTTATTTTTTTAATAATTTATAAATGATATCTAATTCTATTTTATATTTATACAAAACAATTTTTATAATTATTTTATAATTTATAAATTTACCAATGCATTGCTTTTAAAATCTTGTCCATGTAAATGTTACAGCAACTTCAATTTTGCATCTTATTCTCGCAAAATAAATTTAGCTGAAATAGGCCTGTAGCTTGCGAGTGGAAATTTCCTAAGTCTGGCGGCTTGTTTTTTTCCATCTTATCTGTAGCACTGACTCACCCATTTTATACAAAAAAAAAAAAAAAGAAAGCAGATGATTGCCCAATTCAGAAGCGTAACGCAGCATGAGTCATTTCATTGTATAATACAGCTGCATGAGATGATCAGATAACCTGTTCAACATAATACCTCACATACAATAGCATGTGTCAAAGCTATAAACGGCAGTTACACATTTGCTATACAAAAACCATGCTATGGAAACCACTTGGTTTACAGTATAATGTGTAATACTGCGATTTCTAAAGGAATAAACTGCGTGAATAAACGGCTAACCTTAAAAATCTGGGGACAGGGTGAACTGAAGTCAGAATCCTGAACATCAGCTAATAGCCTGGAGGGAAAACACTGAGTCAGAGACATATGCAATAAATATATTCTGACTGCATGGTGCACATGGGTTCATTTGACAATCCAGATCTGACCTTGCATTGCCCATATGAACACCATGGCTCCATGTTGCATTTGCGCTCAAACTGCATGCAAATGAGTTTTCTAAGAATAAACTGGTTTCAAGACCTGCATGTGATCAGATTTACAAGGATCCACTATTTAGTTGCTTTGTTTCCTGATAAGCCCTCATCTGACTTGATCATGGGATTGTTGTTATAATAATCTGTTTTCAAAATAACAGCTTTCCGAGAGGCAAAAATGAAAGAGATTTTGCCCTGCACAGATGTACTCGTGATATCCTGCTAGTGCTTGAAGTGAAGTTAGATTTTGGTTTTGTGTGAGGCCATGGCATATTACAGTCGTTCAATCTTTTCCAAACTGTCTGTTATGAACGATTACGTCTCAGTTTTTATATCTGTTAAGATAAAGCAGCTTTATATCACTCTGTAAATGAATTCACATCCTGTTTGGCAGCTAGAATGACCATTTAGCCAATTCATTTCTTCTACCACAAAAACTTTTTATGTGTGTGTATTTTGTTCATTTGTGCAGGTCTGCGTCTGCTCTACATCTTCAGGGACCACCATATACCCCTTCCTTAAATAGCGATCAACACATTTAGTTTTTTTCCCCCCCTGATTTTTAAACTATTACCCCAATCTTAAAACTGTAGTTATAATCACGCAATATGTTATCATTACAATGCCTATTTCAACCCTGTCATTCCGTTTCCGTGTCTTGTAATAAATCACTTATTATAATTATAAAAAAATTTACTAAAAATAACCCATTACATTTCTTATTCAAAACATGTTATTTATTGACCGTTACTTTCAACCCTGTTGAATTACTGTGTTTAAGATAAATGACTAATAATTCAATTTAAATAACAAATTACATCACATCAAATGCCATTTTTGTTCTTGCTATTTGGCAGGAACAATACTTTCCTCTGTTACGGAGGGAAAATTATTTTACATTTTACAGAGTTGAACGATTGCGCTTGACAAGGCCAATATTGTGAATAAGTGTTAACTGCTCTAAGACGCTTACTTATTTGAACCTTTTAGTTTTAACTGTTATTTTTAATGAGGGTGTCACAGCACAACAGGGCTGAACAAAGTTCAAGAACAAGCTTTCTTTTTCTTAAGGACTTTCTTAGGAAATGCATAAATCATTATAGAAAAAAGCACATACAGATTAAAATATTTAAATGCTAGATATGCAAAGCAAAATGTAGGCAATTCTATTTGATATTCTCTATAAAAAGTTATGTTTTATTACAGTCTAAACAATGGATAGTCTATAAAATGTGAACAAATTCAGTACTATTATGGTAGTAATTTCAAGAGAACTCTTCTTATTATTTTATTTATGTAAGTTATAAAAGCATGTTATAACTTACTCAGCAAAAACATGCTTTTGAATGTTCTTCCCCCATAACAGAGTTGAACTATTGAGCTTGACAAGGCCATAAGTGCAAAATTCAGTAAATACTATAAGAAACTAAGAAATTTACTTGTTTGAACATTTTAGTCAAATAATGTCTGATGTCAGAACTGTTATTTTTAAAGAGGATGTCACGGCACAACAGGGTTGAACAAACATTAAAACAACAACAACAAAAGAATTTTAAAAGAAAATACATATAGCATTATAGAAAAAGATGCATACATAATGAAATAATACTTACTAATGTGCAATGCAAAATGAAGATAATTATATATATTTTTGACTCCTATAAAATAAGTACTATTAAGTTACTATTAAGTTATTAATTTCCAGAGAAAGTCTTTCTTTCTTTCTTTCTTTCTTTCTTTCTTTCTTTCTAATATTTTATTTTATTATTATATTTTTGTATTTTTTGGCTGAGTAGTTTATTATATGCTTTTTGTATCCTGCTGTGAACTACTGTATCAGCAAATGTGTTTAGCCCCTATTGTGAAGCTAATGAAATATTGAACCTGTTTATATAAAGTCTTCACACACTGTTGGCTTCATTTCAAACACTAGAGGAGGAGAGGCAGAAAACCTGGTATCGCTGTGTCAACACTCCTCCAACCGATTTGCTTTGTACACCATACAGCAATCCAGTCCTCTTTATTCTTCATTGTTGTCATTCCCTGAAAGTGAAAAATGGGCTGAATGCAGCAAATGAACGAGTGGAATGAATCTCAAGCAGCTGCTGCGGGTGTTGAGGTTTCGGTTACACTGTAGGGTGATATTTCTTTTGTAAGTGTAGCATTCATCCATGGAAGACAAGATGTTTTGTGGGATGTTTTTGGTGGATTATATAGTTTATGGCATTGAATCTTGTGGTTGTTTCTTGCGTTGGCTATTTAGATAAAGATACAGGCCTGTAACAACAAGTTTACAAAGGAAAAATGTACGTCAGAGCCTCAGTAGATGTTCTCAGAAATAAAGGAACTACCTGAGGCTATAAGTGGTTCCCAACCCTGTTCCTGGAACCCCCCCAAGCAGGACACGTTTTAGGTGTTTCCTTTATATGACACACCTATTTAAGGTCTTAATGTACTAATGAGCAGATGACTTGAATCAAGTGTGTTTGATTAGTTATACATCCAAAATGTGCTGTTGGATGGCCTCCAGGAACATGGGAGGGTGTTGGATAAATCCATTTTTTTGGATTAACAATTCACATGCTATACCAAATGAGTATGTGTTCATGAGCATAATCAAGTACAGTATTTCACAAACAATAAATAAATAATTTATCAAATACATCTGTATTTAATAAATACAATAGATTTACTGTTTAAAATAACATTAGAAAGTTCATTTTATTTTTATTTATTTATTTATTGTTTGTTTGTTTGTCAAAAGTTAATTGATGCATCCACTAATAATTTTTTTTTTGTTTTCCATTGGCTAAATATTCAAATCTTGTATTATACTGATTTGTATTATATTTTCGGTATATAATACAAAATAAATGATTGTTTACATATTATAAAATAGCCTGTTAAATTACTTTAAGTTATTTGTGTGTAAATAAATAAATATCTTAATGCCTCTGTGTTAATGTGGCCTTACAAAGATGCACCATGGTTTGTATTTTGATTATATAATGCAATATGTTTTTATATTGGATTGTCTCCGTTGACTGCCTCTTGTGTTGTTGTTGTTGTTTAATTCAAAACATTAAGTTCATATGAAACTGATAGTTTTTTTATCTTCATTCTGCACTCTTGCAATTAGGCACGCTGCCAGATGAGAAGTCGCTAGCCATGTCTCTGTCTCTCCACCAAGCTCTGCTGTTGAGCAAGTGGCCCAAAGCTATAACACAGCCTGTAGGAAGTCATTGCTGTTCTCGTTTGCCTGAACATGGAGATTTAGACTGAAAGCGAAGTGTGTATTTATAGCACCAAATAGAATTGCAAAAATTACTATATTTTCAAACCAACCTTTATCTGTAATTGCTCAGAGAAACAGATAGTCCAACCCCAGACTTATGCTATTTTTGAGCCAATGTTTTATTATATTATACAATTTGGTTTGGAAGTGGTACTATATATATATATATATATATATTTATAATGTGACGAGTCCCCCCCCCCCCCCTCCTTAATATCATCACCACCCCGTCCCTTATTCGCCGCCCTTCACCAGGCTCCCGACGGGAGTGGGTGTGTGGAAGAGGAGGGGCACTGAAAACAGCTAGGTCTGGCGGCGTGTGATGAGGCGCACCTGAAGCGAATAGGGCCTCATCACCGCCGCCGTTTAAGTACCGAGTGCGCCTCTCCTTGAGAGACCGGTCTCTTCCCCGTGCATGTACGCTGGTGTCCTCGTGGGTCCAGAAAGGGAGCGTTGAGGGATTCCCGCACCACCGGAGACGTGAGCTGCCGGACCCGCAGTCCGGATGAAAGCCAGCACCCGTTAGACGGCTGACGGGCCAGGATGCCGGGCCGTCGAATCCCCCGGAAGTGCCGCGGCCAGAAGATGGACGAAGCCGCTGAAGAGAAGCCGCCGCCACTCGCGCCCCGGCCCCGAGAGGGGAGCGCGTGCGGCCACCGGACTCCGCCCCTTACCTGGACCCTTCCTTCCTGAACACTGCCCTCCTTCACAAACCCTGCAGCACAACGAGGACACCAGATTCCCCGTTTATTTGGACACTTTTTTCCCCTTGGACACTTTATTTTGATATTTTTGTTTAATAAAAGCCTCTCCGAGGCCTGACGCCACACCCACTGTGTCTGTCGTTTGCTCCTCCCGCCACAAAATATATATATATATATATATATCTCACATTTAAGTTTAAGTCTAATTTACTGTTCCCAGTGACTAAGAACATTACTTAATCTTTAACTTGAAACTAACTTTAGGCTATTTTATCTTTACACTAAAAAAGGGTTGATTTAATAGTTTACATTAGACACTAACTTAAGACTTGACTTCACACTCAAAAATAATTGTTGTGGTTGGTTTTAAGTTTAACTTTAACATCATTTTGAGACTAGACTAACTTCAGAGTAGCATAACTTTATATTGAAAAAAAAGAGTTGTTGTGGTTGATTTTACAAGTTTACGTTAGATGTTAATTTGGGTTTAAACATTTCACTCATGAGGAGAATTGTTGTGGTTGACTTTTTAAAGTCTAATTTCAACATTATCTTGAGATTAGACTTACTTTAGGCTAACTTAATTTTACACTTAAAGAGTATTGTTGTGGTTGATTTTAAAAGTTTAACTTCTACATTATCTTAAGTCTATACTAATTTTAGAGTAGTGTAACTACGTGGAGAGTTGTGCTTTATGTTAGTTTACAGTAGATGCTATTTTGAAATTAGACTTAGACTAGCTTAACATCTAGCTTAACATTTCACTCATTAGGAGAGATGTTGTAGTTGATCAAAATATGCTTTTAAGCATTATCTTGGGACTAGAAAAACTTTATACTACACTATCTTCAGACTTAACTTTAAAGAGAATTGTGGGTCAATTAAAAATCTAACTTCTACATTATCTTGAGACTAGACTAACTTTAGATTAAACTAGCTAAACTTTACACTCATAAAGATCATTTTTGTGGTTGATATGTTTAACTTCGACATTGTTGTCTTAAGACTAGACTAACTTAAGAGTAGTGTAACTACATTAAAAAGAAAGTCGTGGTTGATTTTAATAGTTTATATTAAATGATACTTTGAATCTGTGGTTGATTAAAAATAGTTTTAAATATTATCTCGAGACTAGACTGACTTTATACTACCCTTTCTTTAGACTAGCTTAATTGTTCACTCATACACAGAACTGTTGTGGTTGATTTAAAAAAAAAATCTATTAAACACTATCTTGAGACTAACTTTAGACTACTCTAACTTTAGCTTAACATTTCACTCATGAAGAGATCATTGTATTTGAATAAAGAATACTTCCAAACATTATTTTTAGATTAGACTAACATTAGACTGCTCTACACTATCTTTAGAGTAGCCTAACTTTTCACTCATATAAAGAATTGTTGAGGTTGATTTAAAAAAATACTTTCAAACATTTTGAGACTAGAATAACATTAGACTACACTATTTTTAGACTAGCTTAACATTTCACTCATGGAAAGATTGTATTTGAATAAAGAAATACTTTTAAACATTATCTTGAGACTATGCTAACATTACACTACACTATCTTTAGACTAGCGTAACTTTTCACTCATATGAAGAATTGTTGTGGTTGATTTTAAAATTTAATTGTCTGATTTATCTTGACACTAGACTAACTTTAGTTTACACTGGCTTAATTATATTCACAGTACTCTCAGTTCTCATTCCAAATAGACAAATACTGGTGTTACATAATTATCAGGACAAATTCCCTTATTTTCATGAATCAGGAATGAATTGAACAAGCACAGATGTGAACTTGTGTCCATGATTTGCCCAACATGCTCCGGTTTGTTTTGACACCCGCTACAAATGAGCCTAGCTTTTTTGCTCTGTTTGTTTGGCAACAGCCATGCTGAGGGTAAATTTCCACAGCTGATAAGGCATGTTGCACGTGTTGGCCGTGCCTCTGCCGAGTGTCGGCGGAGCGACCTTGTCTTACCTAATGAGGAGATCCTCTCAGGGAGATTACAGGACGCTAGACATGATTCACCACTCCTGTCAGCGCCAATACTCTAATTCACCTTTAAACAGGCTAACTCAGATTCAGCAAGCATCATGTGAGCATGTTTCTGTGAGAAGAATGGAATACAAGCTCAAATGAACCACATAAACCAACAAACATCAATGCAAAAGTAGTTGCATTCACTGAAGCAGGAAGTTATGACTGCAAACTATCAATTTTATGACCGTTTACTGCTACATACCACACTTTTCTGATACTAGCATGTCTTTCTGAAGTATAATCTAAGAATTTTGACTCTAAAAGATGGGTTTTATTTCACCTCGACTTCTGTTGATTACCTAATAGTGAGTTAGTGCAGACTTTGACCACCTCCTCCCTATGTTGGCCCACTGACACATAAATGTCAGCTTTGCAGATATGATCCATTAAGACTCTTTGAACCGTATGAATGACAGGCTGAGACGCTAAGGTGGAGGCAGGGTAAGGGTGAAGGATCTGGCCTGCTAACACAAAGGCTGCAGGTCCAATTCCAAGCAGGGGAGACCTAGGAACTATAGAGTTACTTAGATAGCAATCCTGCCGTCACCTATGTGCCCTTGAGCAAGGTTACTCCAAACCAAGTTGGTCCAGGAAGGCTATTACTGTATGTACTGTTCCTGAATGGTCACCATACAAGACAACAAGCTTTATTCTTTTACATTTGTTTAATTTGTATGACATATCTTAGCCCTTAATGAGAAGTGTGCTTGATTGTATTAAATATGCACTTGTAATGTACTTAAAATCTTAAAATACAAAAAAAGCCTGTCTTCACACTCTAAAGTTCAGCTTTAGATAATACATTTAATATAAATGTACAATATAATACATTTTCATTTAATTGAAATTAACATGCTAAAAAAGTGTTCAAAACATTACATTTAGTTTACATATATATAGTTTCTAGTGTTTTTGTATATTTTTAATTTAATACATAAAAGTTACATAAAATGTCAGGGTGGAGCAACTTTTCTAATCTCATAATGAAGAAAAAAGTCCTAAAATGCTTATATTTATCAGCCAATATATCAGTTGCAGATGCATATAAAATGCAAATGAAATAACAAAACTGCTTATTAATATTTGAACTAATATTTCAAATTTTAGAAACTTTTGTCCACAAAATCAAAGTCATGTGGTCCAACCAATGATAAAGTAAATTATTTCATAGAGAAGAGACCTGCAGACCCTCATGACTGTGTACCAAGGTCAGCAAGTCTATTCATTTTTATATTGAAGGCAAAATTAGTTCAGGACAGATTATACAATGTCATGTGGTGCAACTCTCTAAATTAATAATAATAATAATGTTATGATATTTATAAAAAAAAGTTAAAAAATGTTACTTTAAAATATATGTAAAAACATTTAGAAAATAATGAGCTTGTTATACTAATGTTCTCAGGGTGTAAACAACATATGATATTGCTTTTATTTGAATTTGCCAAATGACAGCATCATTAAACTGAAGTTTAAAAGTGGTATAAAAGTTTTCAAAACCATATGAAGCAGTGTTTAAACTATTTTCCTTTCGTTTATCGTTGGCACTCTTGTAGCTTCACACCTTTAATCCGCATTAACTTCCATTATGTAGAAAAGAGAGCATGAACTTTCTGTTAAACATGTCATTACGTGTTCCACAGAAGAAAGTAAGTCATGTGGATATGGAACAGCTCGAGGGTGAATGCAAACATTTTTTGGTATCTTTTAGTATCATTTTAATCGAATTCAAAGCTTACACATTTACCGAAACCAGTAATGACAGTATTAGCATTAACAGTGCTAAAATACTTTAAGTCCTGGTTTCAAGGCCTTTGCGTCCAACACCCAGTTCTGGAATCTGAAATGAACATTCCTTCCTGTTTTGGCCGCAGCAACTGGCTAAACTCTTTCTTTCTATTAGAGGCTTTGACTTTAGGCCCAGCGCTTGCCTGCTCTTGCACAATACAAAACCAAAACGCCGCCTGCCAAAACCAATAGCTTGCCTCCCGCTGATAAGACAATTAGCACGTCTCTCGCTGCAGACTCCACAGAAGTTTTTCTAGGAAACTTGAAGGAGATATTCAAGAGCTCTCATGCTGAAATCTGACGGTCGCTTTCACTTCTATTATTCATGGCATGGCAAGTCCATCACTTTGAATTACAAGGAAAAATAGTTAAATATATGGTGCCTGGAATTATAATCGTTATTTTTGGACTCCGCTTCAATAACAACCATGTCATTCTGTTCTGTACAAAGCAGAGGAGACGGATCAAATGACCCATCCAAACCTCTGGGGAGTAATGAGGGTTTTCTTCATTTCCCAGGATTCAGAGCAGACGGGCCCGAACCGTCCAGCCTGTTTGAAGTGCTCATACCTAAACGGTTCCCTTTAATACGTCCTAAGAGAACCTGGGAACAAAAGTATCCTATTAACCGCAATCCTGAACACATTCAGAGGAACGGCGGTAAACTATTGCAGTCATTATGTCCGAAAGACTGAACAAGAACAGCAAAACACCGTAAAAAACCCCTTAATGAAGAGCAGGAAATGCCACAGGCACACACTCGCTAAATGCAAGCAAATCTGCTCTTAACTTCAGCTGAAAATAATGATATGATTCATTTTTTTAATTAATAAATTACTTGCATTACATTTTACATTCATAAATGTACATAATATTCCAGATTATTAACTAGAAGAAATGTACAGCTTTTTTGTTGATGAAGACATTCTTCATAAAAAGTTAGGTCTGTCAGTCAATTCAAATCAGCTCATGATATGCCAATTAATATATCATAAACTACATTTTAGAAATGTTCAAACAGTTGTCAAAAGGTTACATACACCTTTCAGAATCTGCAAAATGTTAATTATTTTACTAAAATAAGAGGGATCAAACAAAATGCATGCTGTTTATTTAGTACTGACCTGAATAAGATATTTCACATAAAATATGTTTACATATAGTACACAAGAGAAAAAGCCCGCACCAGTGCGGTCTGTCTCGTGTTGTCTCGTACTGTGTTGTTACCTGAACGATCCACAGCTATGTTGTTTTTTTTTTTTTGTTTAGTGATAGTTGTTCATGAGTCCCTTGTTTGTCCTGAACAGTTAAACTGCCTGCTGTTCTTCAGAAAAACCCCTCAGGTCCCACAAATTATTTGGTTTTCCAGCATTTTTTGTGTATTTGCACCCTTTCCAACAATGACTGTATGATTTTGAGATTCATCTTTTCACACTGAGGACAACTGAGGGACTCCTATGCAACTATTACAGAAGGTTCAAACACTCACTGATGCTCCAGAAGGAAAAAAAAAACATGCATTAAGAGCCGGGGGGTGAAAACTTTTGAACAGAACGAAGATGTGTACATTTTTCTTATTTTGCCTAAATATCATATTATTTTTTCATTTAGTACTGCCCTTCAGAAGCTAGAGAAGATACTTCCATGTTTCCCAGAAGACAAAATAAGTTAAACTTACCCTGATCTTCAAATTCAAAAAGTCCCCCCCCCCCACCCCTTTGAATCTTCTGTAATAGTTGCATATAAAGAGTCCCTCAGTTGTCCTCAGTGTGAAAAAATGGATCTCAAAATCATACAGTCATTGTTGGAAAGGGTTCAAATACACACACACACACACACACACACACACAAAAACGGATTATAGTTACATT
The DNA here is from genome assembly GCA_021397915.2 of Tor tambroides. Classification (NCBI taxonomy): domain Eukaryota; kingdom Metazoa; phylum Chordata; class Actinopteri; order Cypriniformes; family Cyprinidae; genus Tor; species Tor tambroides. The sequence goes on along the minus strand of JAFVLL020013421.1, from coordinate 111,197 downwards.
TATTTTGTAATTATTTTGTAATTACATGTAACTAGCTAGTCCCTAACACTGGAGTGAAGTATAATATTTTCAGTGTAACAACGTGAAACCGCAATCAAATAACTTAGTTCTTTGTCAGGGTTTCTGTTAATATCCTGTGTAATATCATCATGGTGTTGCAGGCAGAGTGAGTTTGTTTTGACAGGTCTCAGCTGGCGTTTGAAGCAGACTTTTTCTCCCTTGTGCTGTACGTTTGGCACGCCACAGTCATTTTTTGACAGCTCGTCATTGTTTTTGTCTCTACATTCCTATTCCAGGCAGAGTTTTTAGAGAAAATGTAGAGGTTTCAGCTGTTAGAGGATGGAGGACTGAAATGGAAAGTTGAAGTAGATCCAGAGGGGAGATATAGAGACTCCCAGAAGCTGATAAGAAACAACAATATGAGGGTGGGCAGCCTTTCAGAAACCTCATCTATTTCCAGCTTAATCTGTTGAAGCAGCATTATCCTCAGAGGAACAGCAAAGACTCCACTGTCATTGAAATATAAAACATGGAGAATACGGTGAACCGATCTGTCATGTGACTCTTCAGGCTGAAGACTAACAGATGCATGTGTTTCGTGAAGTGATTTCAGAAGGAGTGTGCTGGTAAAGAGCCTGTGATTATAATAATGTGAAGATAAATGACTGGCTAAATGTGTCTTGGCCTGCAAGCACGACTGATTATGTAAGAGATCTGAATTCCAGCATGTGCCATTTATTAGAGCCAATTAAATATCATCAAAAATAGGGTTTGCAGCCATGCAAGTAACTAGGAAATTATTATTTGTGGCTTTGTTTTAATGATTTTATAATTCTTTTTAATTATCTACATTTAGAAATGTAGTATGAAATGTAGTATTCTTTATATTTTTATTAATAATAAATAATAATAATTACAATTTAATTACAAAAGTTTTTATGCTATTATTAGTAGTAGTAGTAGTAGTAGTAGTGGTGGTAGTCACCTTATAAGGGTCCCGTGGCACGATCAGAGGTCACGGCTCTCCATCCAGAGATACGTGACCAGCGTGAGCTCACGGGGCTTGTGAAGTGCTCACACAATGGAGGACTGTGAACACTGTAAAAGGCAATGGAGCCGATAAGAACACACTCAGCAAGGGCCCTTATCTGAGGGAAGTGCACTCAAAATAGGTCACATGATAGCGGTGGTGTAAAAATGGAAAAGTTTTTACATATTGACGCTATTGACCAATTGTTTGTGCTTTTGTAAATCCAAAATATCCCAAACTCAAAGTATAGTGCGGCCTAATCTTCAAGTTATGCAAGTTATCCTTTAGTTTGGCTGAAGTCAAACAACAGAAGAGGGTCAATAAGGCAATTGAACTGTGTCAGAACATTACAGATGCTACTTAATAGCGTTTATCGGTGCATAACAGATTACAGATGTGGGTCAGTAGTGCTTTGACTTCAACATGTAATCTTGAGGTAATTGTGGGATCTTTCTGAAAGCAAACAAGCCATTTTGGACTGAATGGTGATGGTTGGCATTCTGAGATTTGGTATGAAGTACTTCACTAGGACTGGCTTTGCATTGTGCAATGAAGCGCGGAGATCTTTGAGTGTCTGGTTTTCAGGTTTCTTGCATGGTTTAATGGAATTGTTTGCATTTCGTCCCAACTCTTATTTGGGGCATGCAAAGTCTTAAACCATCTACCAAACCACAGACTAAAGAGTTGGAAATGAAAATTCTGCTGTCATTTACTCACCCTCATGTTGTTGCAAACCTGTCTGACTTTTGAGGAACGCAAAGAGAGAAATTTTCGAGAATGTCCAACTATTAGATATTTTAAGTGATTTATTGACATCGACAGAGTCATTGGTCAGGAGGGTCATCTCTGTGATGTAATTTCCTTTTTGTATTTTGTTGTTGTTTTTTGCATGTTTCTGAATGTTGGTTGCACCGCATGACTTCGATTTGGCCCATAAAAATCTTAAGTGCATCAATAATAAGTGCATCAATATTGTTTAGTTCTTAACATTTATGTATGTACATATGTATGTATGTATGTATGTATGTATGTATGCATTTATTTATTTAGTCGTTGTTGTTGTATTACACGACTTATTTGGCCCAAAAAACCTTTAAAATATTAATGAGTGAATATATTTTGTTAATGTATACTATGTATGTATGTGTGTGTGTGTGTATGTATTTATGTATTTGTTTGTTTGTTAGTTAGTTTGTTTATGTACAACATGATTTCGATTTGGCTCACAAAAATCTTAGAAAAAATAAGTGCATCAATTTTGTTTAGTGCTTAACATTTATTTATTTATTTATTTATTTGTTTGTTTGTTTGTTTGTTTGTTTAACACATGACTTTGATTTGACCAAAAAAAAACTACTTTGAAATCTTAATAAGCAAATCAATGTTGTTAATATACTGCTTACTTGTTTGTTTGTTTTGCCCCTTAAAAATTATTTGAAAAAAAAAAAATAATATATATATATATATATATATATATATATATATGCTTATGATTTTCAAGTGCATAGATTTCATTATATATTTTTGAATATATTAATAAATCCAGATAATGTACGCCATTGACCCAAAGAAAATTTGAACGCTGAGTAAATACCCTAAGAGATATTTGTTTTTGAAAACATATTAATCAATGAGAAAATTGCATTGGTTACTTTAAGGGAGTTTTTGGCTTCAGATGATGCAGAAGAAGCTAAAGGGGACAAATTTAATAAGCACTGTAATAAAGAGGGTCTAGGAAACCTTCACTTGACAGAAATGTAAGAAGGCCACGATCGTTCCTACAAAAACAAGCCTCCAGATCTCGTTCTACAGAGCAGAGAAGAACAAGAGCATGTTTTATTTCTCAAATACCCTCCCACCGGAAAGAGAAACTGCGCCAAGTCTAATAATTTCATTTTATGGTAGGCATGCATGCAAAGTTTAATTTCATGCTGAGGAGAAATAAAGGCACAAACAGGGCTATTTTGGGCCCTCGCATTTATTGGCCCTAAAGTATGGGCCGTCCACAAGGTAGTTTTACCAAGAAGAACATTTAAATTTAGCATCAAAGGAAAAGCAACAACCTGGAAATTCCATTCAGCTATCAACAGGTTCTGAATGTGAGGCTGCTTGCCAAGCGACTTGGACTGCGGTACGAGGCTACGGAGCCAGCATCTGTCAGCAGAAGTGTTGGTCTTCTCCAGTTCATACGCTCCGTCCACAATAATGCCTGGAATGTATTGTGCGAAAACCGCTAGCAGTGCCGTTCCAAAAAAACAACTATTTGATTGTACAAATGTTGACTCAAGGCAGCAGTCCGTCTAGAATAATGGACTCTCCAAGAGATATTGATGCAAATTGTGCAATTTTTGTATGAAATATCAGACCCTTGCATGATAGATAGGCCTGCAATTAGCAACAAATGAAAACAGGCTTATGAAAACACTTAAATGCATTCCTCAAATTTATAAAGATCTTTTGTTCTTTTACAGTGTTGTTGGACTAAAGATAGCGCGCTAAAAATAGAGCAGTGTAAACCGAACCCATGAAAATGTCACACAGTGACAACTGCTCGTTTGTGTGAGAAGCATTTATATTTACACATTTGACAGATGCTGTTATCTAAAGTCATTTTATTGCTGTGCATAAAAGTGCATATACTTATTAAATTTAATAAGTATAACCTGTTGAACCAATATCTGTTCCAGAGCTTTCAAATATAGTCTAAATGTTTTCTGTCCCTTATTAATTCTACTGGGGAAATGAGCGGTGGGACACTTTGTTAAACCTTCCAGTGACCTGTTTAGGACTAATTTGAGCAAATAATTGGCCAGACGGCTGGGACAAGTGCCCAGTGGCTTGTTTGATTGGGTCCAGAATGTTCCAGAATGTGTTTTTTTTTTTAAAGTCAATTAGTTCTCTGATGAGGCATGAGAGGAATCCTGGTTCATTAAACTGATTAGGTTGTGTCCTTTAACCAAATCTGATTTGTCTTACATTTATATTGGGGAGTAAAGTTCCTCTAGTGACTGTTAAGGTAATTTGTCATTTAGTTCTTATATATAAAATTTGCCTCTGCATATCGATTGCTGCAAGAACGACATATTTTGCAGGCCAAAACTCAGAAATGAGTTGCGTTTTAGCACTTCTGCTTCCATCGGGGTGTTTTTGAATGGGTTTTTGGTTAAATGCCTGAAATAAAGTCTTTGGTGGTTCACGTTTTTTTTCTACAACATAAGATACATCAGTAATACCCTCTTGTGATTATTACTTATTTCTTTAATCTTTTGCTTGCCTTGAAAAGACTTGCTAACAAGTGGTTAAATAGGAGTACAGAGGTTGTCGAGGACTTTAAACATCATCACGCCAAAAAGGTAAGCTCATCTACTCGCTGTTACGCTTTTACAGCTTCTTTGTGTTTGTATTCACACTCTTGCAAACTATTCGAATGTTTATTTAAAATAAGGACTGAAAAGTTGTTGTATTTGTGGTGCTGAAGTCATGTGACTGTATTGTAGTTTATTTATAGCATACATTTAGCTTTTTAACTCTGATGATTGTATTTAGGCTTGCAGTTAATTTGTGGAAATTATCATGATATTTTTGTTGGTCACAGCTTATTTTCAGAAATAATTCAAAAGCTAATGGAAAAAGCTATTACGTTTTTGTCGAGGGAACTAGGTTAATGTGAAACTTCTGGGTTGGGATAAAAAAAAAATACACACTTTAAAAAAAATATTAATACGGTGTATATATATATATATATATATATATACACACACACATATACAGTATATATACTGTATATGAAGAGCTGTGTCTTTGCAGAAAACAAAACAAAAAGTTAAGATTGAGGTCAGACCTTTGTTAACTGTGACATTGAAAAGATGTGCTCTTCAAATATCATTTGCAATAGCAACTCTCACTTCATCTAAAAGTACTGTATAAATCAAAAGTATAAACAAACAGAACCAATGAAAATTGTAACAATCCAGTCCAGACAAATTAATACATAATACCAGATGCCTTACCAAGAGCGCACTCTACTGCACAATTTGCATTTATTTGCATGGAGAGTTGCTGATTCACAGACTGATTTGCAAACCAGAGACACCAGGGAGAAAATCGGACAGCAGCAGCAGCATAACAACACAACCACCATGTCACACTTTACCCCTTACATGGAAATGATCAATTTTTCTGTTCTTGCCCCTGTATGACCAGCTCAGTCTTTCACACTGATTATTTAGTATAGAAATTCCATTCAATTTCAGGAGATGCCTTGGCAGACAGATCCTGCGAATGCGTTGAGGCGTGTATCATCTGTTGGAGATATGCCGCGAGCTGCAGTGGGTCACTGCATTATGTAACTGGTTATGCAGGGGCACGTGTGCTGCCGTCGGCCTGTTCACCGGTCTTCTGTTAAATTGTGCTTTCTCCTCTCTGGCCCCTGTACAACAATCCCGGCTTTTCTTTCATTCTGCTGAATCATAATCTAGTTTAAGCCACTGGAGTCCAAAAATACACAAATAAATAAAAAAATGAAATGTTACACGAAATTGAATTTGATAGCAGAGAGGATTAGCACATGATGACGCCCTGTGACACATTTGTTTCTGAAAAAAAACTGAGAGCTTCTTTTGACTGAATACTGGAGCAATGCCACATGCTTTAAATAAATGCAATGAATATACCTTAATAAATAATAGGATGAACGAACAGACAAACGAATGGATGCATGAATGGATGGATGGACGGATTGATGGATGGATGAACGGACAGATAGATGGATGGATAGATGGACTGATGTATGGAGGGATGGATGGACTGATGGAAGGACAAATGGACAGATGGATGGACATATGGGTGGACTGGTGGGCTGATGGATGGACGAATGGACTGACGGACAAATGGATGGACGGATGGACTGCCGGACTGGTGAATGGATGGACAGACTGATGGTGGATGGATGGATGAATGGACGGTAGGAGAGACAGATGGGTTTGTAGACAGATGGACAAAAGGATGGATGGACAGACATGCAAACAGACAGATTGATAGATGGATGAATGGATAGAGAGATGGATGGACTGATGGATGTATGGACGGACAGACAGATGAATGGATGGATGGATGAACTGGCGGTCAATGGATGGATGAACTGATGGATGGATGTATGAAGAGAGATGCACAAACAGATGGATGGATGGATGGACTTATGGTCGGACAGATGGATGGACTTATTGATGGATGGATGGATGGATAGACAGACTGATGGATGGATACCTGAAGATCAGTTGATGGACTGGTGAATGGAGGGATGGACTGATTGAGGGACTGATGGATGGATGAATGTATAAACTGACGGACGGACAGATGGATGGACTGCCGGACTGGTGGATGGATGGATGGTTGGAGAGACAGATGGACAAAAGGATGGATGGATGAACAGATGCACAAACAGACAGGACAGATGGATGAATAAATAGACAGACAGATGAATGGACTGATAGATGTATGTATGTATGGATGGATGTATAGATATATGGTTGGTTGGATAGACAGACAGATCTCTACTTTTAAGATATATTAATTAATCTGTCCATCTGTTAAATCTGTTGTTCTAAATCTAATGTACAAATGAAATCTAAAATATTGTGAACTGTTACAGCATGTCCAGTGTGACCCTAGTAGTTTTAGGGGTTGATTTTCTCTGATGTTCTAGAGATAGGATTCCACTCGTTTGAAGATGGCAGTGGCATCTGATGACATTCTTAACTTTATTTACTGCTGCTCACAAGTAAAAGTATGTCAGCTATGTTACCCTACATGACATCAGGCCATCCCATCACCTGTCAAGCCCTCTCCACTTACAGCCACCCGTTAGATCACATACTGCACGTAAGTCAGGCCCTAAACGTGACCACCATACTGAGAGGACATTTCAGTCACCATGTTTTGATTCTTTCACTCCCATCCATCATCACGTCCACTCTAAAGACAACCTATGATCATGGAAAACCTTAAAACATTTAAGGGAAGTTCAAAAAGATACATACATGAAAATGTCATGGGAAATTTCTACACGGAATATGCATTTTAGTACTTATTTTCTTCTCAGAAGTATTTCATTGGCTAGATGTTGCGAGCGGTTGTGTAGAGTACTATGGGTGGTTTTACTGGAGATTTGTGTATACTAATAAGTACAGAGATGTCCAAAAACTAAGAAAAACTAATCAAATTTAAACAAATTTGTGACACTGACCTGTGCAATGTCAGATGTTCGACTCAAACACAAGAAGCTCTTCTCAAATCTTGTTGGACATGATCATCATGTTTCGCATTTGTAGAGTTCATCTTACATGCTGCAGAAGTACACCAAATGCTTCGAAATTACCAAATTCATACTTATTTTTTTTCAGTTAAAATGCATAAACTTGTTTTGCATTTTCATTAGTGTTCTGAAACTTTTGGACCTCACTGTATAATTATATAAATGTATTATTTCCAAGCATGGGTTCCTGAGGTTCCTTGGTAATTTGCCCATTTGAGTAATATTTAAAATCCTTATCCAGTAATCATGAAAAACAACATGGAAATTAATTGGCTAACATGTGCAAGACCCGAAACATTCAAAACAGGTCACAGGTCATACATGCATGAATGCTCTAAACTTTCAATTGGAGAAAACCATCATTACATTTGCATTTTATTATATATACAGTAATTTACTTCATTATAAGTAGTAGTGCAGTATTATACTGTATGTAGTGCTGACCAACAGCTCAGAATGTCTTTATTTTTTAACACCATTTTCAGTCTTTTAAATGATGTTTCATAAATTATTGATCTTCATTGGCAGGATTTTGATTATTTAATCCTAAATGGAAAGACAATACTTGCAACCTTTTATTTTTAAATCAGAATAATCTACAAGTAGTTTGCAAGTTTGTAAAGTGTGGTCTATCATTTTCATATTGGTTACAATTCAATTGTTAATGCAAACTCTGTCCACTCCAGTTCTGACTTCATAGAGGCTTTGATTTAGTTCCTTTAGTACATTTTTAGCCTTTTTTGTTCTTCTGAGGTCACAATCATATTTTAAAAAAGCTCAAACGTTCCTTTTTCAAGGGCATTCAAACCCTCAACATACCATGGTAATACATAGATGTTCACACATATTTTATTTGGTCATTCTACTGTGATTTTAGGTAAATGATTTTCTCAAAAGACAAACATATGCTGGTTTTAAGAGTTTAAACCCATATAGCATCATGCAGTGAAACACATGCTTGTTATTCCACTGGTTTACCTGGCTCTTGGTGAAGTGCTAGACTGCCAGTTGGATTGGGCCACAGGGGGTTGGCCCGCTATGGTAACCATGATAGATTGGCGCCTCCAGTGCATCATTATGCAGTAGGCAGTGATGGGTACATGTCCTAACAGAATCCCTCAGTCCATACCTACAACATACATACTTCTGCTGATTGATTTTCACTTAAGAAACAAATAGAATTTTATTGGAGGAGTGATCTCAGGCATACTTAGAGACCAAAATCTCATAGTCCTGCTGAAAAACGAAAGAAAAAACAAGCTAAGCTGGTTGGCTGGTTTTACCTGGTCTTTCAGTCTGGTCATAGCTGGTTTGCAGGCTGGTTTTAGAGGGGTTTTAACCACTTCTTTAGGTTGTCAGGTTGTGAGACCAGCTGATCAAGCAGCTACTTCCAGGTTAAAGCCAGCAAGGTTAGGCTGGTTTTAGATGGTCTGCTCAGCAGGGCGACTTGGTGGTGGACTACTAGGTGATTTTTTTTTTACTAGCCCATTAAGAACATACTAGAAACTGGATAACATTGAGGTAAAAACACATAGCAACTCGCTTGCAGTATCTTAGCATTGTAGCATTGAGTTGTGCATAGGTAAACATACTTAAATTGGAAAATGTTAATGAAAAAAGTTCATTAACTGTCCAAAAACCTGACTGAATCGTGTAAGGACACATCAAGTCACTTTACAATGTAATACTGCATTAAATTATGAGGGAATTTAAAGATGCTGTAAGCCATTTCAGCCATTTTGCTAACATTCACCATTTTGCTAATGTCAACAACACACCCTCACTGGAAAAGTCAGTCAACAAGCCAAGTGGTCAAGGTTTAGCTGGTTATCAGTAGATCCATCCACACATTATGGATATAAAACACCTTTTAGTCCAGTGATATGAATGCTAATGCTAACCAATTAGCTCTCAACTTATATTATAGACGCTTCAGTTAACTCTGAATGTAACAGTGTTTCTAGTTGGCTAACTACAGATTTTATGAGTGGTATTAACATAAAATCACCTAATATTTAATCTTTAAATTCACTGAAATGAGGTTTAGCATGCTAATCTCTGTCTGCTTAGCTGTAAGGAGAGAAATATATGATTTGGGGGAAGTGGGCTTAGCTTAGCAAGCTAATACTTTGTAGAGGGGATTTTAAAAGACCTTGCAATGCAGGTCTAATAGGCTACATTCTTTACCTACAGCCATTGTAATTGGAAACTAAATAGGGATTTATGTTTATTGGTAACATGAAACCGTAGTGTATTCACATGGAATATCCAACAGCCCTGCTGAAAAAACAAAACAAAACAAAACAATAGAAACCACTGCAGAATTTGTAATGGTTTTACTGGTTATAAATGGAATTGTACTGGTTTTAATGTAAACTGTAATGGTGCCCATTGGCCTCTACTGGTAATCTGTTGCTTTTTATTGGTGGCTTGTTAAAACCACTAAATCTTAATGGAATATTTCCCAAAGCACACTACATGAGTCCATCTTTTTAATAGATTTAATGGTTAAAAATTGATGGTTTGTTATGTTTGTAATGGTATTTGTAGTGGAAACCATTAGAATTTCTGTGATGGTTTCTATTGTTTTTTTTCAGCAGGGAGTAAAGCTACATGTTTGAAAATGTCATAAATGTCATTCATTTTCCTGTGTGAGACAGACATTTACATGCGGTAATGCTAAAACCATTTTTCATAATGACAGAAATTAGTTTAAAGAGGACTCTGAGATGTAATTTAGCAGACCGTAATAATACAGCACACTAATTATAGAGACTCCTGGGTTGTTCTTAAAGTGAAAGGCTTTGATCAAGGGCACCACTGTGATACAACAGGACTGTGAGGTCGATGACATGTTAGTTCCCTACCAGGACAAAACCTTCAACCTTTACAGTAACAGCTCATATCTTTAATCATTACAATTCCACAACCGTCTTGTTACATTAAGGTTAGCATAGATTGTTGACTATTGCTAAATAAAAACTCACTGTTCTAAACCTATTTATTTACTGTTATTCCATGGTCTGTCTGAATACTTGATTCTGATTGGCTGGCAGGTGTTGATTAAATTCGTTTAACTGCACAGGTAGTTCCAGGTCAGTTCCAGGTCAGTTTTCACCGTTCCATATTAATGCGCTGCTTTAATTGATGCACACTAACCAACACACATCACTCACACGCACACACACACACACACACACGGAGAGAGAGAGAGAGAGAGAGAGGTCGGAGATCGCAGATTGTGCTGCACACACACATAAACTTGTTGTCAATGCTTCCCCGCGATTTTTATTACTAAAATAAAAGATAGATACTAGATCGCTACATTATATTCCCCAGCAACGAGGTGATAAAATCGCTGTTTTTGAAGTAATTGTTTGTAGAGAGAGACGCGCAGACGCAGCAAGCAGGTACACACAACTGTCATCTCTCTCTCTCTCTCTCTCTCTCTCTCTCTCTCTCTCAATCGACAATTAATTGAAATACATGCTATAATTCATTCAAATAAATGGTCTTACCGCACTATTTCATCTCTGTGTCTGATTTGAAGCTGGCAGAATGCTAGCGCTAACGAGCCTTAACTGACGAAAATAACCGTCATTTTTACCCTTCCGGTCAAATATTGCGCTGCAAAGAGCAATACAAGTTTTAACTTGTCTATAACTTGGCAAATGACCATGGAATAAGCGGGATAACGCTGGGATAAGCGGGATAACGCATGACGCTTCGCGTCGGGCGGTTCTTTGCCTCCACGTCGTGCATTAAAATCCTTTAATGCACGGCTAGCCGTTGATTATCCCTTACTTAAAAAATCTTTTCATGCTCAACAGAAACAAAATAACTACAGTAGAGGTTTTCATTTTGGGTGAACTGTTCCTTTAAGAGGGATCAAGTTTTGTTCTCTATGAGCTCACTGGAGACACATAAGAACGTGATTGTCTATGTATGGCAGTGGAGGAGAGGAAATCCTTAAGTGGATTTATCAGCCAAACATAGCACTCTCAGACGACGACTCAGTCTGTGAACTTTGAACTTTTTGTTCTTCTAGAAGCAGCAGGAATAAAATGCAGGTGCTTTCTCGTGCAATGTCAAACACATTGTCAGGGCGACACGTGATTGGACAGTCAAAACGTTTATTGTTGAAGCATGGGAAACAGTCGATAAGTGCCATGTGTTTAATTGTATGTGATGTGAACGAGATATATTTGAATGTGCTGGACCCATCAAACTAGGAGTTTAAGTAAACCTGACTTTTCCCATAATGTACTGTGGTTTTGTCAAACGTAGTTGACAAACAAAGGCTATACTTAGTATTTTTAAAAAATATGTATACTGTGCACATTAAGAAATACTTAGATAACTTATTACATTTGCCAAAATGTGTAAGATTTTGAATCAAATTTTGATTTTGATTTAGTAATTAAGTATTCGATGTGAGTCCAGGCGGTGTGTGATATTGACCAAAAATGATATCTCAATATTATTTTTATTTTGGCGATGATTAAAAAATCTGTAGTGTTTTTGTGCTGGTACCTTAATTTTATTTACATGAAACTAATTTAAAGACATAACTTGACAGAGTTGTACCATGCAAACAGCGAAAGCACAGTACACTGCCAACATTATAATTAAATGTTTAAAATGTAATATTTTAAATGTAATAATAATTATAATGTAAATTCAGTAACAATTAATAAAAAAATATTAATAAACTAAACAAAATCAGCAATGATAAAAATAATTAGTATATATTCAATGCTATCTCATGACCAATTTGTTCATATTTTATGAGGTTGCTAATTCATACGAATTTGTTTGAGCTCATTTGTACGATTTGTCTAAACCCCAGTGTCGGGTAGGTTTAGGGGCGGGGTTATGTGAAGGTCATTCGTACAGATTCATACAAATTGTGCAACTCGTAAAATACGAACGATTTGGCAAAAATCATATGAATTTGTACGAGTGAGGTCGTACGAATTAGTCACCTCGTAATATATGTACAAATTGCCGTGAGATTGGGCTGATGTATTATAAATATATTTTTATAAAAATAATGATAAATATATATATTTTTAAAATATTAAAATATATTTTATCAACTAGCTATGACAAAATTGACAAAAAAACAAACAATCAACTACCCATCCCAAATGACAAGGTCATGTGAAAATTTAAGACTACTATTTGAACTTTTAGCATTGCACAACGCCTACTATTTCACCTTACTATTTAGTAATAACAGTATTCAAACTATAGTGCAAACTCAGCTTTCAACTGTAGCATTTTGTAAGTTGCAGGCTAGTATTCATGTCGACGCTGTAGGCCAAATCTGAAATCTCTTTCTATAGCTTCGCTATTCCCTACATTACCTTATTAATATAGTAACATCTGAGCAAATTTGGATACTGAGTGTGGCAGAAGTGCTGTGGTCGCCATCTGAGTGTACACTGGTAGTAGACTTGTTATTAATTTGCATTATGGAACTAAGTGCTACAAAAGGCTGTTCCCTGAAATAGTGCACTAAATATAAGGAGGTGATTTCAGACAAAGCCCTAGACAAATGTTATTCAATCAAGTGGTCTAATCAGTTAATTTTACAAAACCACAGTTCGCTAACCAGCGTGTCACACCTGTGCTCACACTTTTCAGCAGAATGCTAATTATAGCGCTAATCATGCATTGTTTTCAAAGATGGTCCCTTACTGGGAAGTGTTACTTCTGTTTTAATTTTGAATGGAGTCTGAGCCAGATACTTAGAATTCACATGACAGATTTTGCCTTGGTTATAGGATTAAACCAAGCACTTTCAAAAGGTTCAGGGTCAAAAGAGCAAGCAAATAACACGCAGTCCATTCCTCAATCATATAGAGGCACCTGACATTAGCAAGCATGCTAATTCCAGGTGCTGCATCCCTAAATTAGGTATTTTCTGTGTTCTCCTATCTCTGCTGTGGTATTAACTGACCTTGGAAGCAGGGAATATCCTTAAGGATTTGGTTGGCTGCCATTTCTGTCCTTTTTCCTTGCACGTATTTGTTTATGGAGGATTGCCTTAGGTAACTGGAGACATTTCATATGCGCACATGTTGTTTTGGATCGTGACGGTTCAGTCATTATCAGCTAAGCTGTTTGTTTAACTGTGAAACATCATGTTTAACTTTGATTAGCGCATACGGAAACTTAGCATAATTATTTTACTTCTTGTTTTTGGGTGTTTTTGTGAAAATACCCTTTAACGCTGGTTTATTTAATATGTCTGCTAACTGCATCCAACAATGTACAAATAGCCTATCACAGGAGAATTGTACATTTTGTCATTTTTCTGAAACATCGTGGTCATTTCCGCTACCATGTAAGTTCACACATTCTGTAGTTGAAATGACGCTTGTCGAAATTACATTAAAATAAAAATGGCAGAATCACTTTTGTTGCTAAAGCTAATTTCATATCTAGCATGTTACATAGCATAAATATACATTTTCACACTTTTGTAACATTTTGACAGTTTTGAAGAGACCTTCACAAAAAGCTAATAAGCTGGTATGTAACAGCCGACCCTCTTGTATTGCTAAGGCTAATTTTATATAGCTAGAACGTTATGTAGCCTAAATACACACAATTATATTTTCACTTTTGCAGTAAAAAGAGTTGGTGGGCTCCTTTGTCCTGCTAAGGTTAATTTCATAGCTAGCATGCTTAATACACACAATTAAATTGCATTTTCATACTTTTTGTAGTATTTTGACAGTTTTAAAGAGACCTTCAAACAAAAACTGGTATGTTAGCTAATGCCAGTTTCATAGCTGGCATGTTATGGAGCCTAACCACACAATTAAATTATATTTTCACACCTTTTCAGTATTTTGACAGTTTTAAGGTGATCTTCATATAACAAAATTGGTATTTAATGGCCAACTCCCTTGCCTTGCTAAGGCTAATTCCATAGCTAGCATGCTATGTAGCCTAAATACACAAAATTAAATTATATTTTCATACCTTTGTAGTATTTAGACAATTTTAAAGTTCAGTAACACTAAGTTGGTATGTAATGGCCAACTCCCTTGTCTTTCAAGGCTAATTTCATAGCTAGCATACATTTTGTAGTATTTTGACAATTATAAAGAGACATTTATGTAACAAATAAATAAGCAGGTATGTTAGCTAAGACTAATTTCATAGTTAGCATGATGTTATACATCCTAAATACACACAATAATATATTTTGTTGACAGTTTTAAAGAGTCCTTTATGTAACGAGAAGCTAATAAGCTGGTATGTAGCCTTGCTAAAGCTAATTTCAAAGCTAGCATGTTATGTAGCCTAAGCACACACTTCTAAATTATATTCTGACACTTTTTGTAGTATGTGGCCATTTTAAACTGACCTTCATGTAACAAAAAGCAAGTTAGTATGTTTTTATTAATATTTTTTCCTCATCCTATATTATTGCAGTGATTAAATGTGTCAGAGAAATTATTAGCATATCAGGTTTTTCATTTCTTGGATTTCTTTTAAGTCAGTCTGCTTGTGTAACCTTAGACTTGCTCTAATTGAAGCAGGACACTGGGATGTTGTGGGAACGCGGTTTGGATTGACATTGGTAGATTTGTTCTGTAGAGGGATGAACCAGAGCATAAAGGAGACAGTCTGACCATGTTTGCATGTGAGCAGCAAAGAGGATTACATCCAAAAGCCTGAGTGCCTTTTCAGGCCTAACATTGGGCCCAAGGTCAAGGACTCTGTGATCCTTTACATGTGGGACTGAGAGCACTGAATGTTGCACTTCATTGTATTAAACAGAAACTCGAGTCACTGCAGGTGTGTAGCATTAGCACCTCCATGATTTTGTATTTTCCCTAAACAGTGTTCTGTTTTATCAATGACAGAAGCTACAGGGTCCGTTCACCCCAAAATAAACATTTGGTCATCTCTCACTCACCTTAATGTCATTTTAAAACTTTTATGACTTTGTTGTTGTTTTTTTCTTCTTCTGTAAAACACAAAAAGAGACGTTTCACAGAATGTTCAAGCTGCATTTGTAGTCCATATTTTATTTTTGGTTGAACTGCTCCTTTAAATCGGCGTCTGTCTTTGGTGAATCATTGAAAATAACAGACAAAAGCTCAGTGCTCATGATCAGTATAAAGAATTTAGTAATTTGAGGTTAATGTAGGTCATTGATGCAACATACTGTACGAAAACAGTGTCATAAGCCTGCGTTGTGGACACTCACTCAAGTCAAGCATCTCTGTGGTAAATAAAGGATTTGTCCAATAGCTATTGCACTCGTGTCAAGGATAAAGTTGTCTACAAGTCAAAAAGTGTTCCTTGTTGAATTAATGGTTTATGGTCATCAAATAAACAGAACAAACTGACCTAAGTGTGCTTTAAACAGAGCACTTTTGCACTGTAGATATTCTCTAACTTCCTTATTTTAAGAGTCATGTCAGTTCATGTTGACTTCCTCTCTTGTGTCCTGTCTTAGCCAATGACATCCATAAATTACTCAATAAAACATTAATCTGTTAGTCAAACCATAAAATAACAAGACCGCCTATATCCTGTTTTTCTGCTGACAGTTCATTTACTCCAGTGAGATGTTCAAATCTATGTTTAATGCAGTTTACACTCAATTTATGAAATGCACCAGCAACGTTGGGCTCATTTTGATGCAAACTTGGATAATGGTGTCTGCAAAATGCATAATGAGATAGATTTGCTTGTTAACAAGTTAAATTGCTGCACTGAATTTTGTTTAAAAAACATTGAAATTTAACAGGATTACACTTTTTTGTGTAAAAAAAAAAATTGTCTTTCTAAAATTGTCATGTTGAATTCCTCATAAAGCCATTTTCGCATAAGTAGTTGCACTGAATTTTTTGGGGAAACCATTGTAATGCAAAATTATTATCATTTTATTTGTAAAAATCATGCTTGCATAAATTGCACTGAATTGCTTGTTAAACCATTTTGTGTAAATAGTTGCATTGAAATTTTCGTAAAATCAATATTATATAAATGATAGATTATAGAATTGCTCTTAAAAATAAATGTAATCAAAATGTAAATCGTTGCCTTGAATAATTAGTCAAACCAGTCTTTAAGTTCTTGTACTGAATATGCATAAAACCATTGTAATTACATTGTAATTACATGATTTTTGTAAAAATCATGCATTTTTAAAATTGTTGCATTGAATCTTCATAAAACCATTTTTGATGTAACCATTGTAATGTTTTTTTTGTTTGTTTTTTGTAAAAATCATGCTTGTATAAACTGCATTGAATCCCTCATAAAACCATTTTGTGTAAATAGTTACATTGTTACAACAATAGTTACATTTTCGTAAAATCTATATTATGTAAATTATTGATTATAGAACTGTTCTTAAATATCATGCTTGCATAAAGTATTGCATTGAATCCTTCATAAAACCATTCGTTTGTAAGTTGATGTACTGAATTCATAAAACCATTGTTTCGTAAAATTAGTTTTGTGTTTTTTTTAATCATGCTTGCATAAATTATTGCATAGAATCCATTGTAAAACTTTTTTTTTTTTTTGGTGAAAATGGTTCTTTCGAATTTTCCATCAAATCAATCTTATATAAATTACTGATTATATAATTGATCTTAAAAACATTCTTGCGTAATTTATTGCATTGAATCCTTTGTAGGACCATTCTTTTGTAAGTTATTGTATTAACCATTCATTAAACCGTTGTAATGCAAAATTATTATTATTATCATTATTATTTATTTTATTTTTTTGTAAAACATGCTTGCAAATTTTTTTGCATTTGATCCTTCATAAAACTATTTTTGTGTAAACAGTTGCGTTGACTTTCTATAAAATCAATCTTATGTAAATTATTGATTATAAAATTGTTCTTTAAATTGTAAATTGTTACACTGAATCGACTGTAAAACCATTCTTTCATAAACTGTTGTATTGAATCATTCACCAAACTATTGTAACTAAAATTGTCCATTACGTAGCATGTGTAAAGCAAAATTTTTTTTTTTTTTTTGTAAAAATGAAGCATGCATACATTATTGCATTGAATCCATCATCAAACATTTTTGTGTAAATACTTGCATTGATTTTTTTTATTCTATTTTTTTAATTTTATTTTATTTTTATGTTGTATTAAATCACTCATAAAACCATTGCTAACGCAAAATTACACAAAATTACATTTGTTTTTTTTGGTAAAAATCATGCTTGCGTTGAATTTTTCATAAAACCATTTTGTACAAACAGTTGCACTGAATAAACATAAAAATAAAACCACATGAATGGTGTCAAATGACAGTTCAGCTGTGTCACACTGTTCATCACTGTAAACAAGACCAAATTGTTTTAGTTTTTAAAGATTTGGCAATCTTCATCAGCCATATTGTGGTTAGATTTTACTTCTGAATGATGCAGCATCCTGTGTGAGACGTACCTGCATCTCTTCGCAGTATTGAGTCTAGTGGGTTATTATCAGGCCTTGAAAACACTGAAAGTTTTACTGTGCAGCAAATTGTGAGGAAACAGTGGGTGTAACTGTTTTTTACATTCTGCTATCACATAACACTTTCATCTTTCTACAAAGCAGTCGGAGAGGAAATTAAAATTTGTTTTGGAAGAGGAAATGTTTTCTTTGTTGTCATTGTTTTTCTTTCCTTGTCTTTTCTTTGGCTGCAAATGTAAGGAATTGTTTTGCGTTCTGCTGAAAAGCCGTCAAAACGTTAAGAGGTTCTTCGAAGAATGAACATGTGAAAGCCCACGTTGATAAAAAAAATAGCGAAACTGCTAAAGGACAATCATGTAAACATGTTTGATGACAAGCGTTTGACTTCCTCTTTTCAACTTCCTCTGCAGACAGTGGAAAACTACTGAGCAGTTTAGCCAAACAGACAAGCGTTCACATGTTTCAGACACCGTCGCTCTGTGGAGATCCTCTTTCACACAATACTCGACTGCTGCGGGACTTTTCACTTCAGTCAAGCCTTAAGGCACAAGAAGTCTATTAGATTTTCACTGTAGAAGTTTATAACTGAATAAGCAAAGAGTGTAAAAATGCTACAGGTTGCTAAGTATGCTAATTAGCAACCTGTAAGTGACTTTGCCATTTATTGTGATTAATTATATTTAATGGGACAACATATATATATATATATATTTAATTATTGGTACATTTTCTGTTGCAAAGCCAATTTTAGTAGATCAGGTATGATGTTAAATTAATATATATCAGTTATTAAATATACAGTATATGGGTCACTCTATAATTTAGGCTATGTTTCATGTCCATTGCTGATTATTTTCTCCAGAAATACCATATTTTATCCATTAAGAGAATACATACTATAATTTCACACTTAATACTAATTTCACCCTGTTTTTCATTTTTCCTGAAATTGCCTTTATGTACCTGAAATTACAGTTTTTACAATATCGTCTTTTTGAATTGAATCTTGAGTTCAAAATGATTCATAAAAAAAGTTCTATATTAAATATATTTCTAATCTGAATGCCTTAGAAAATATATTGTTTAAATTTAGTTTTCTTTCAAATAGGAGAATTTGACATAATTTGACTTATGTCCACAAAATTCTGTCAACTGTTACTAACCAAACACCCCTCCAAAAATAAAAAAAAATGGTTTATCATGAAACCATGTGACCGGCATCATGTGATGTCATTTTCTTCTGTATATCTATATCTCTATATATATACATATATATATTTATTTATTTCTGTGTTTATAAGGAATAAAATGGGCTTACCTCAAGGCTCTGTTTTAGGTCCATTGCTTTTTAGATTGTTTATAAATGTTTATAAATGAATCAATGTAGTTGTCCAGATGTTGAGATATATATATATATATATATATATATATATATATATATGTAATGTCTGGTTTTGTAGATTATGATTTGTTATTGTTTTTTTTATTTTCTATTACCTGAAATGATGGCCATTTTGTTAATTTCCCAAAACATCTGAGTGAACTGACTTAAAGAGATTCTGACTTGATCTGCAATGCACTAAAATCATGCAAAAACATTCACACAGAATGTTTGCATTGCAAGCAGATGCACTCGAGGTGATTGACAGCTGCTGCATTATTTTGATCACCTGAGGCACTGGGCTGCGCAAGACTGCTGTTGTGACACAATTGTGAAAGGAAAGAAGTGATCTTGTGATCAAATGAGAGAAGTGAAGCACAAGCAAGGAGTGGTGGAAAATTACAGAAACTTTAGTCAGAGGCTAGACGCTGTTTTGATACACAGCAAAAGTAATGCTTCGTATTGGGGTGGGTAGCATCTTAATTCAGTCAAGCTGATGTAAACGTGGGCCAAAACAAGGGCCGTAATCACAACAACCGCAGCAGGACTCGCTGCACATGCAGAGGCAGAACACCACGTCAACCATCGAGTTGTTTACTGTCAATTTGGGGTTGTATTAGTGTTTTTTCCCCCTGAAAAGCAGATGTACACAAACAATATTAAAACCACTTGGCATTGCTGTGCATTTCAGCTAAATTGTGATTTATAATGTGAAATCTTAGATTTACTAGTTTTATAGACTGTAAAACTCTACTTTAATTTCATCCTCAATCATTTCAGATAATGAGAAATTAATGGTTCTCAAATGGCTTTTCTTCAGGATCCAGATTTTAATTTGCACAACAAGTGGCAATCCAGCATGCCACAGTATGAGAAACTGTTTAGTTCAGGTTTCTTTTCCTTTTTCTTTTTTCTTAGGGTTTACGAACTTAACCGTAAAACTGCTTTGGAATGATATTTACAGTGAAAAATGCTATACAATTAAATTTTAATATATTTAAAAATTATTTTCTTTTTCTTCAGATTTTCATATTTAATGCCATTCTAATTGTGGGTAGGAAAAATATGAAACAGTTCACCAGTTTAACTGTTTAAATTTGCTAACAGTTTACTCACCCTCAGTTAATCCAAGATGTAGATAAATTTATTTCTCCATCAGAAAAAAATCTGGAGTAATTTAGCACCAATGCTCACCAATGGATCCTGAATGGGTGCCGTCAGAATGAGAGTCCAAACAGCTGATAAAAACATCACAACAATCCACAAATAATCTACACGACTCCAGTTCATCAATTAACATCTTGTGAAGTGAAAAGCTGTATATTTGTAAGAAAACAATCCATAATTAAGACGTTTTAACTTTAAACCGTTGCTTCTGACCAAAATACGAGTCCATAATGTTTCCTCTAGTGAAAAAATCCATCTCCTGTTGTTCTTTTACACCAACACATTTATTTAGAACTGATTTAGACTGTTTTTGCTTGTAAATTTAGTTTGATCTGTACATATTTCTCTCCTGATTTTCTCTTGACTTTTTTTTTTTTTTTTTTTTTAGCCAAAAGCCTGTTTGAAGTTAAAAATGTCTTAGTGATGGATGTTATTATTATTATTATTATTTTTCAAACATGCAAATTCTTACTTCACAAAATGTTAATTGATGGACTGGAGTGGTGTGGATTACTTGTAGATTATTGTGATGTTTTTATCAGCTGTTTGGACTCTCATTCTGACGGCACCCATTCACTGCAGAGGATCTATTGGTGAGCAAATAATGTAACACTACATTTCTCCAAATCTGATCAAACTCATCTACATCCTGGATGACCTGAGGGTGAGTAAACATTCAGCAAATCAGTCTTTAAACATAAATATATTGCTGCTTTATATTTTAAAAAAGGGGTGACTCACAAGATGATCCTCTTATTTTATAGGCAACAAAAACTTTGAAAACTGGTTTAGCTTACAAAAGTACCAGTACTGTCCTTACATCAAATATTAAAATGTATAAACTGACTCTTTCTGCATGGCATGTTCCCTGTTTAAATGCAGCTGAATCTGACTTGCACCTTTAATGAGACTCTCTGGAGGTTTACAGTTACCAATGGCCCACAGCTGATATTAAATTAGAGATGTTCTCGTCTGAGGTTCAGGTAAAGGCTGTCCAGCTCAAAGAGAGCCTGAGGTGCTGTGATGGTTCCTCTTACCTATCAATGTCACTCACGTCTTTGGCAGGACTCACTGCAAAAGTTGCTACTGAAGCGATCTCCCAGATGAGCTAGAGATCACTCTGTAGGCATAAATCACAGGAATCACTTGGCATCTAGTAACATATTTCGTTGAACTTTCGCTTGCTTCTTTTATATTCATACACTAAGACTACTTATCTAAGCAAAAGCATTGACACAGCAGTGCTTGTACAGACATTGGCCAGTGGCGGCGCAGTTGAGGGGCGAGACGAGGAGCCGCGGCAGTGATGCGCGTTGGAGGCGCGCTTTTCTGAACACAGGAAGCGGGCGCTTTAAGAAGACGCGCTGCTGCCGCGGACAGGAGGCAGGCCGGTGTTTTTCCACAACTGATGTCTAATGGTCACCCATGTTGAGAGACAAAGGTCAGAAAAAAAAGCTCATAAACTAAATTTACCGCTGCCGCTGTTATTCAGCACCGAGCCGCCACACAATACAGAAGGGACAAGAACGTTTCAAAGGAATTAAAGGAAATACACATTGAAGGTAACGTTATTTCCCATAATTGCTCTTTGGATTTAGTATAACGCACGGATGTGAGACTACTAATGTTTTATTTTATTTTTAGCTTAATTTACAAAGATTCTGAAAACGTTTTTCACAGCATTACTTAAAATTCAACAGCTTGTCTTTAGTTGTCACACATGCTGAAAAGAGTTTGTTAAGGGATCCAGGAAGTACTTTAACAGATTATTTAGAAGAGCTTGTCTAAAGTTATTAGGCTATTTTAATTCAGTAGGCTAATATAGCCATATATAATAAAGATAATAATATAATGGTTCGTTTCATTTTTTAATGATTCATGTTGATTTGACAGGCTTTTAAACTGGTGGTCCATAAGGAGCAATTATGTGCTGCTCAATGCGCTTGTGTTGATGCTGTCACTTGTCATTGAGTTTCTTACACTCCCACTCTAGACAAATATAACTGAGTGCTGACTGCATAGAGTTAAAAATAGCCAACTTGACGTCCCTCGATGAAAACCTGTATCATTGAGGGTTTTAAAAACACGAGTTTAACCTGAGATATTCACCTCAACAGCGTCAAGCGGGTGAAATTAAATTTGACGTTACAAATTAACATTACGCACACAAAGATGCGACTGTAGATGCAGACGGAACGGTGCGTCAACCTGTTGGATGCGTTCTTAAGAAAAACGGTAACATTTCGCGAAAGTTTGTGATACGGACACGCCTCCTCGAAGTTGGTCTTGTACGCGTCTTTGGCGACGGTTCACACAAGGACGCGTTCCTGCGTTTAAAAGCGAAACGAAGTGGAACTGAGAGGAACTTGAGGGCGTTTAAAAAGATTCTAAAGCGGTGTTTACATAGAAAACGTTCTTGATTATGTATTTTCCCCGCTTTGTAAGTTCCTCGGTTCTAAAAACGCCGTTCTCAGTTTAAAAACCCCGTCTCGAGACACATGCGTTCACTGTGTGAACGGCTCTTAACAAGATTGTTTTTAACTTGACACGCCGTATTAAAAACGCGATGCTAAGCAACGAGAGGCTGCGAACCGGCCAAATACAATAGCTTTTCCTTTGAACCAGCATCCTAATGAACTGACAGTGCGACTAAAGTTGTCTCGCAGACAGGTTCATCTAGCAGCCTACTTAGGGTTATGCGGAAGTCCGCTCAGTCATTGCTCAAACAAACACAATACAGGATACAGAGTTTAGGTTTCTGTGCACATGCCAGCTTGCATACCTAGCACACTGATAAGGGTAACAGCCACAATGCATTTGGGGCAGATGCCATTTTCTTAGTGAGGACGAAAACAGCTAAACAGTTATTCAGTGTGTTGTCTATCTTAGTGTGTCATAAAAGAGAACTGCAAATATATGACCCTATCAGCTCCTTTTTAATTGATGTCAATAAAAAGTAAGACTTGTTAACAAAGGCGATACTGTGTCATGACTGCCAGCAAACAGCTCTGCTCAGAATTTAGTTTACCACTTTAGACTTTGAACTTTTCCAGCATGCTTTTTTTTTTTTTTTTTTTTTTTTGGACTTAGTTGTTTCTCTTTAATATAAATTGTGAGGCAAATTTCACATTGAGCAGGCTGAATAATGCAAGTTTTGTATTCCGTACAGTTTCCTAAATATTCAACAATATGAAAAAGAGGACAGATAGCAAAACAGCACACTCTCTGAATGCAGTTCACTGACCCGGTTCAGTTTTAAATATAATTTTTACAACTTTACCTTTTTATTGACCTGCAACAGTCCCTGTACCCAATTGTGTCACCCATAAAAATTTATCTTGCATGTATTTGGATTTTTATTTATTTATTCATTTATTTATTTATATTTTTCTAGTGAATTGTAGTATCTTCAGCTTTCCACTTGTTGTTTTGGTCAGGCGACAAATATTCCCTTTGAATAAGCATGACATTTGTGGAATCGTAAATATACAAGGTTAAAAGTTCTTGGCGGACACTGGAGACATATGACAGAAATCTGATCTTGTCTGGCTACAGTGTACTGACAAGTCAGAGCAGTTGACTTGATTTATGGCATAAACCTCCAGTGGATAAATTATGGTATTTGTGTTTTGATTACAGGACAAATCAAAAGTCAATATGACCACATTAATGGTTATGATAATAAACAATACTGTACTTTAGAAACAGATGAAGTCCTTCTTTGTCTAGTAACAATGTCAATATGTACCAGTGTTGTTTCTTCAATGCATGTAGTGCAACAATGAAGAACCAACAGTGTGTAAATTTTAATTATTAAACACTAGCTTAGGTTGTTCAATAATACTGGTGCTTAACTGAATTATTCTCCAAGAGTTGACACCATTACTTAGATCCTTTCTCATTTATATTTCATAACCAGCATACTGACCCTGAATCCACTGGGTCAGATTTGTTCTTCGCAATGTGTACTAAAAGCCAAAGGTTTTACAAAAAGGACCCCCATGGGACCATAAGCGAGTGCTTTGGAACATATTAAAAAAAAAATATATATATATATATATTTTTTTTTAGGGCTGTCAAAGTTAACTTGTCAACTTACAGTAAGATATACATATATTACTATAAAAAATGTTAATGTAACAACCATTATATTTTAGTAAGGGTACTTACAAAGAGGTCTTAGCATCAAAAATTTAAAAATCTTTTGAGGACCACAGTGGGACCACCTTGTCAACATCCCACCATGACCACACCACTGCAGCAGAATGCAAATGCAAACGTCTTAATCTCCAGTGATACAGTTTGGTTCACTATGGCTAGGCAGTGAGAGCGCAATGCATCACGTCATAGATTATGTACAAGTGGATCAAACTCTGCTGTCAACACTTGACTTGAATGTTCATGACTTCAGTTTCATGCATCATTGCTGCATTGTGAGGTTTACATAAATGGATAAGAGTGTGCTTCTAATGCTCCGGACTCCGTTTATGTGGTGGAACGAGTGCGGAAAGGAAGGAATTTAATGTGAGAGCACTCAGGAAATGTACATGGTTCTAAAATAGGGATGGTTATGTAATGAGCCAAGTGCCTCGTGCCGACTCTAGACCTGAAGTCTCCCTCGATAGTTGGGAGTATGTAGCAACCCTGCCGCTCAGCTGAGATGACAAAGTTGATGGCCCAAACAAATCCCTGACGGCCACAGGCTATGTGACCTATAGATGCGGAAGAACAAATCACTTCCAATTAGGAGCTTCTTGGAGGCGACTGATTTCGGATTCCGGAGTGAAGCTGCTCCATCTTCCATTGAAGAAAACTTGAGAGTTTTGACCAACTCGGTGTGATTCAAGTCTATTGTTTCTACTTGGGAATCAAACAGACCTAGTCAGTGTCCCAAAGTAGGCTGCCATGTGTCACAATTTTTGCAGCATTCCAACACTGTGCGCTAAAAGGGCAAAAAATGCCAGCGGATCCTTTGTTCTGTATTTTTGAACAAATTGCCTGATCCAGAATTCATAGAAATGGTCCTGTGAGCACAAATCGCCATTGTCCCTTTATCATGGCTGTGCTGCCAAAGGCAAAAGGCTGAGGGAAACAAGTCATACAATAGGCTTTTGTTACTCGTCACATTTAGCCCTATGCAAATGCACTGGGCCTTGTCTTTGCTTCACTGCTGACCAGAATCTAAGTCAGATTTGACAGTCAGTCAAATATTGTACTCTGTCTTCAAACCACTATACAAAAAGTATATAATTGTTCTTTGACTACATGTCAAAGTATGTTAAGCTAAGCTACATGTCTTGAAAAGAAAAGCTATTAATGGCAGGAGCCTGGAAACCATCAGCTGTTCAAGTGAAACGCAACAGAGGTGTGGATTGCCGTCCACATGCTCTTGTTTGTCACATCTGCGGCTCGGGTTGCCACAAGTGGACGCCACACATGCAAAGATAAATAGTTTCAGATAGACCTCTGATGCTTCTGGGGAGTGGAAATTTACCATCCAGCCGACCGCCGCTCGGGTTATCCACTGCTCCGAAGCAGCGACCAATCTACTGATTGCTTTTAATTGTCTTAGTCTGTGGGCGGGTCGTAGTGTCACCTCGGCTTACACTGAGCCCTGGAGAGATTGGGGCCGTGTGGTCAGAGGTATGGTGTCTGCTGAGAGAACAACACAGACCAATTGGATTCAGCCATGAAGGAAATGTAAGTGACAGGCAGCACGTTAATTTGAGGGAATGTTTGTGTTTGTGGATAATGGGAAAGGGGTCAAATTTGAGGAATAAGATTAAAGAT
The DNA here is from genome assembly GCA_021397915.2 of Tor tambroides. Classification (NCBI taxonomy): domain Eukaryota; kingdom Metazoa; phylum Chordata; class Actinopteri; order Cypriniformes; family Cyprinidae; genus Tor; species Tor tambroides. The sequence goes on along the minus strand of JAFVLL020013421.1, from coordinate 85,057 downwards.
TTGACTTTGATGTAGTTTGTCATGTCGGATATTAAAAACTTAGATCAGAAATGTCTTTAAAACTGAATTCATTTTATTGACAAATTAATTATTGCCAACTCATGGGCAAAAATGGCATTGCAACAAGGCACCAACCAGTTGCATTTCTTAACTCACTTGTTTGCTTTCTTTGACTCTCGGCCAGTAAAGTTTGTCACCACAGTGATTTGAGTGGAAATGGAAAGTGTTTGGAAGATTTCGCTGTAGTTATGTAACAGAATGTGTTTGAGTTGTAGCGAGCTCCTAAGCCTTTGAAATATACAATTTAACCTTCTAAAGAGGATGAATGTAATTTCCTGAAATTTTTAGACATTTTTAACAGTCTTGTGTTGCCAAGTGTATAATTCTGTGCTAAGTTCGAAAATATAACAGAGAATCACCAATTAAATGGGAACTATTTAGTGTAAAAATAACACACAAATTCTTTCACTGTAAAAGACCGAGAAACCTCCGGAAGATCAGTTTAAAAGACCTTGAGTCCTGGCATGCTGCCACACTAGTTAGCATGTTTATTAAGTTGTATGTTTAGTAAAGCAACGGAAAAGAGGAGATACGTGTATTTATTGATCGTCAAACACACTGAAGATTTCCCCCCCTCTTCTTCCGTCTCCTTGAGAGCAGGGGAAAAAAGCAGGCTTGTGTTGAAGAAACCGGCCGCACAGTGGGGCTATAGTTTGTTCAAGCGTTGCCAGGCTGTAAGGGAGTCTGGAACGGGTAGGGATGTTGGAGCTGACTTTGGTATCTTACTCTCTGGGATTCATCTTAGGGGCTCCATGGCAAGTTTGGCTCGTGCTTTGAAACAGAAGACGCCAAGCCTGACATAATTACTCCATCCTTGAATAGAATCCTGAAAGCGTAAACACTGTGTTACTTAAAGGGACATGGGCAAGATAAACGTGCCAGTTCTGCATCGAAACTGCAGTGCTGGAGTTTTTATTAAATCGGTTTTAATTTATGTGCGTGATTGCGTTTGGGTTTCCTTGTGGGCCATAATGTGACGTATTTCTGAGTGAAATGTGTATTTTATCCATCAGGAAGTGAATGGATTGTGAAAATGACAAAACATATTTTCTTACATTTTTCTTTTTGATTTGATTTCCAGTGATATTAAGTACAATTTATAGTATAACTATGAATTTAATTTGACAAAACAATATCATGGGTAATAGGTTTATAGTGTACAAATAATTTAAAACAAGACCAGGGAAATGTTTTAGCAAAGTAAAGAGGGTCCGTTTTGATTTTATGCTGACTTTAATCTAGTTGGTGTTAAATGCTGATGTGCTTTCTTTCTCATCGCCTATGTGGTTGTCTGTTGGCATCCTGTCATGCTGACTACAGACACACTTCACAAGCAACAAAGAAAGCGATGAAGCTTATCAGTTTTATGACTAGGTTTAATGTACTATTGGTCATAGCTAAGTTATTGTACCAAGTAACATGACACTTGCTTTCAGTTGTATCGTACATGGAAATTTCCTGTGTTCAAACCACAAAAAGGTTACTTTAATCACATTAACCGTCATGTTATATTCTTGTGTGAACATTTCTCACCCCTGAAAAAGCTGCTGTTCTAAATTATCTCTTTATGTTTGACCTAATTATAAATGATTTAGAAAACTAAACAGGAACTTTTTGATGTCTGAACCTAAGGCCGTTGGGGTTCTGTCAAGAGTTCTGACTCTGTTTTCTTTTCAGCATGGCCCAGAAGGAGAAACTTCAGTGTCTAAAGGACTTCCACAAAGACATTCTGAAACCCTCCCCAGGAAAGAGCCCAGGCACGAGACCAGAGGATGAAGCCGAGGGGAATCACCCCCAAAGGGAAAAGTGGGCTAGCAAGCTTGACTTTCTTCTGTCAGTCGCCGGGGGCTTCGTTGGTTTAGGCAACGTCTGGCGGTTCCCGTACCTCTGCTACAAAAATGGCGGAGGTGAGCAGATTTGTTGATACTTTTGGACTTTGAACACCGATGTGACAGTCATAAAAACTTAATTTCTTGCCCTCATTTCTGGAATCTACTCCAAAGATTATCAATTGTATAAATTCATTCAAAAATAAAAATTCTGTCATCACTTACTCACCATTAGGTTGTTTCAAACCCAAATGATATTCTTGTTCTGTAGGACACACATGGAGATGTTTAGAAGCTGCTCTTTTTCCATAGAACACAAGAGACTGATTAAATTGTCAAACTTCATAAATGTTTAAAATGAACCATAAAGTGTTTCAAAGCCATACGAAAGCTCATCTCATGTCATACATTATAAGTTTTCATATGTCTCATGGCCGATTACAATGCATTTTCAATTAAATGCACATGCAAATACGATTTGGGAGTGAATAATGACTTATTTTGGTCTGTTTGACAAACAGAGTCCTATGGACTACCTTTATGGTGCTTTTTTGAAGTTTGACAGGATACATCACTTTCCACTTGTGTTACATAGAAGACAGAAGATTGTACATTATGAAAAATCTTTTCTGTTTCACAGAATAATGTAAAACATTTTGAGCAACATTTTTGTCAGTGAACCGTCTCTTAATTAATATACCCTCAGATCAACAATCATGCACTAATTTTGAGAATTAGAAAGAATGAGAGCAAGTGTCAAAGCCTTACACTGTACTGAATGTACTCCTTAAGGATTATTAGTTAAACACTAATCCAGCAGTTAATAAGATATAATAATTGACAGAATAAAGCAAATCTTCTCCTGGCTCCATTTAGGTGCATTTCTCATCCCATACTTCATCTTCCTGTTTGGTGGAGGACTGCCTGTATTCTTCCTGGAGGTGGCACTCGGTCAGTTCACCTCTGAGGGAGGAATCACCTGTTGGGAGAAACTTTGCCCCATTTTTACAGGTGAGTTTGTTGAATTAGTATTTCCTTTACCAGAGATTAAAATGGAATATAATGGCCATCAATGGAGAACAATGCTTTTTGCTGCCAGTTGGTGTAGTTACAGTATCTACCAGCAGGGGCAAATGGGGCCATGCCAAGCACTCTGACCCCTTGGTAAGGACACAGAGTGGGAGGTGTGTCACAGATACCACCAGCTGTATCTGAAGATAGGCTGTGCAAGACATACAGGTTTCATGTAAAATGTCTGATAGGAAATACATATATTTATATCAAAAATAGTAGTTAGGGTTAACCCCATCTTCCTCACTTCTCAGAGTCACTAATAAGAATTAGATTTTAAAAATTAGGTTAAGACTAGTCAATTTACTGGCAGTTATGAATGATGCACATTATGTTTTCAATTTATTATTATTTTTTTTTTATTAAATATCTCAATTTATAAAGTTCCATTATCCAATACAGTATTCATCATGTGCTCCCATTTAAGGATGGCTCCATCTGCTAATTCCTATGGAGATATTTGTGTAGACCAAAGCAGTAAACTGAATGAAATCCTAGACAGTGCTATTAAATTTGACACTTTTATTTGCAAAATATTGTCATGCACCAAGAGTGATATGTAATAGATTATTTCTACATGTATAAACATGTCTTTGCCACATGTTGAATAGTCCTTAAGTATTCATGTCATCAGTCTGTTAATTGCAGCCTGTCTTCTTGCTACTCTAGGGACTTGTAGTAGTTTCGTTTTCAGCCTGGCTAGTAGCAGAGACAAGGTAACATCAGCAGCTGTCAATTTATGAACTGGCTAAGAAGGGCAGCTGCTCATGAACAGTATCTTGTATAATTGGATGCATCTTCAACTTGTGTGGTGTCGTGGCTAAAGCTAGATCTAGGGATCAGGAGGTTGCTGGTTCGAGCCCCACAAAGAACAATCACCATTGCACCCTAAAAAGGAATCAAAACCCAGAGTAAATGACTACTTTGGGGAAAAAAAGCAACAGATTTCCACCAAAATATCTCTTATATAATAAAGAGTATATCAAACCTCACAAAAATGTTTTCTGACCACATGTTCATTACTGATTTAAACAGAGTTTACCAGTGTGAGCAATCATTACATGCAAACTGCTGAATTACCCATATCCCTCTGCCAGTGAATGAGGTGACAGCTTTGGTCTGTTTTGCTTTCCAGTCAACCTGGCCAACATTGATTTACACAGTTCAAACTCTGAACCAATGTCTTGCATCACTTACCTCCAACTCTGGACAAGTTTATTCCATGTTTATACAGAAAGCACAAGAAGGTTGCATAGAAGTTTGTCATTTATTTATCCATTCTCATGCTCCACTGGAGCACAGCTCCTTTCATTGTGGTCATTAAGGTTATAATAACAAATTGCAAACACTTTGAATAACTACAGTGTGCCAAGTCAGTCCAGAGTGCCATTGGCTTAATGTCACCATTCCTCTCTTTTTACAGGTATCGGCTATGCGTCCATCGTGATCGTTTCTCTGCTGAACATCTACTACATTGTGATTCTGGCCTGGGGCTTGTACTACCTGTTCCAGTGCTTTCAGCCAGAGCTTCCCTGGGCAAGCTGCAACAACAAATGGAACACAGAAAATTGTGTGGAGGATACCCTCCGCAAGAACAAGACACTCTGGGGGGCTGTGAACGCCACTAACTTCACTTCCCCCGTCACTGAGTTCTGGGAGTAAGTTATCGTTACTTGAGTACAATTTTGTTGTGTACTTTGAAAGCCATCCAAATCCAGCTATCAGCATTTAGTTGAGAAGTTGTGGGGTTATGAAGTCAAGACATTGCCTAATTCATCTGTACAATTGTCCTCGATCATTCCCAAAGACTATGGAGCTTGTTTACTCTCTTAGTGATGTTGTCATTGTAAATAGCTGTCTTATGGAGCCTTCAACAAACTTAATGCTATTGATTATGGGTATTCAGGAGATCCACAGTCATGCAGAGTTTAGATTCAATCCTGATTCAACACTCCTGGCTGTAATCTTATGCCAAAGTAATCCCCCAGACTTCGGTTAGCTGGTTTAGGCCTATTTTGACTAAACCTGGTAGAACAATGGGTCCCACTGAGCAGTTCCAATATTGCTAATGCTTTAAACCGAAGGGTCTGGAGTAGGGATGGGCGGTTTTGGCCCTGGAAGGTCACTGTGCTGCAGAGTTTAGCTCCAGCCACATCCTAGTAATTTTCAACCAATCCTAAAGTCTAAGATTACATTTTACAGGCGTGTTTGATTAGAGATGGAGCCAAATTCTGCAGGATAGTAGCCCTCCAGTTGCCCATCCCTGGTTTAGATCTCCAGACTGTCTTCTAAAGACCAATATTTTCACAGAGTTTAGCTCCACCCCTAATTAAACACACGTTAAGGTCTTCAAGAAACTTTCAAGAACATGTGATAGAGCAGGTTAAAGCTCAACTCTGCAGGAAGGTGGCCCTCTAGCTGCAGGACTGCACACAGCTGATCTAGCAGAAGGCTAGTGGTGGTATTATAACTCTATGGTGGTGTGTATTCAAGAAAGCAATGTTAACTTACCATCACAAACATCCTGAACTCTTGGTTGATTAACCCAAAACTTGCTTACTTGAGGTAAGCTGGTTCCAAAATCATGACTGCAAGGATGTTGAGTCAACCCAGAGTATGTTCATGGTGAACAACAAGATAACCTGCTCTGCAGAAGGTTATGCTCAAAGTATAAGTTGCTAAGGCTACTTACTTACCCTCAAAGTTATGTCTGCTTTTGGAACCAAAAGTTTAGGTTTTCTGTTAATTTGGTAAACTCACCCCAGTATGTCTCAGAAGCTGCTTTCTGGAATACCCCCAGGTGTATCTAACCATGCTACTGCAGGGCTACCATTCTGCAGAGTTTAGCACCAAGCCTAATCAAACACACTTGAGCTACCCAGATCAAGGTGTTCGAGGTTACTTGAAATTTACCGGTAGGTGTGGAGCAGGTTTGGAATGGAAATCTGCAGGAAAGTATTACTTCCAGAAGTGAGTTGGCTACACCTGCTCTATGATCACTGGCTTCTTGTAATGATTTGTACTTAAACACTTGTTCCTCTATTGCAGGGGTGTCCAAACTTGGTCCTGGAGGGCCAGTGTCCTGCAGAGTTTAGCTCCAACCCTAATTAAACACACCTGAACCAGCTAATCAAGGTCTTACTAGGCATATTAGAAACTTCCAGGCAGGTGTGTTGAGGCAAGTTGAAGCTATATTCTGCAGGACACCGGCCTTCCAGGACCGAGTTTGGACACCCCTGCTATAGAGAACACTTCTGTCATAGCAGATTCAACAACTTCTCTGATTATTTGAATGGTAGCTCCTTAAATACTCTCAAGGGCTTTAGAGTGTCTCACCAGCCAACATTCTTTCCACCACAGGCGAAATGTCCTCAGCATCTCAGATGGTATCGAGAACGTGGGTCATATTAAATGGGACCTGGCTCTGTGTCTGCTTGCTGTGTGGGTCATCTGTTTCTTCTGCATCTGGAAAGGTGTTAAGTCCACTGGGAAGGTGAGCTTGGTTGCATTACACACATTCTTTCAACTTCAGTCAGTTAATTTAAGTTAATTGAACTAATAATAGCTTTTAAATTGTCATTGGAGTTGTAAGTAGCTAGGGAGATTTGAATGTTACCTTAGTCAGTGTTGTCAACATAAACATACCAGCAGTTCCCTGGTTAGCAGCAATAGTAACTATAGCACACCTCCTTCCTAATAGAGACTGTAAAGTCAATCAGCAGACACCACCTCTTGACTTGGGCACAAGTTCCCCTTGAGCATGCACTTGTGAATCTTATCATGGCTCCAGCCAAGACACTGTCAGAACAGATTGCTGTATAGCAATTCTAGTAATGGCTACTTTAGGACAGACTTCTTCATGCAATGAAGGCTGGTTCATGCTGCCCTAAAAACAAAATTTAAGTTGGTGTTTGGATTTTAGTATGTTAGGAAATTGATAAAAAAAGTCTTTAAAAGGCTCCTTTTGCTCTTCACTTGAAGCCATTTTGACTTGAAAACATGTGACTGAGCTCCATTAAAGGTGGCATATGAAAGATTACTTTCCGTTATCTTTTTATTTTATTTTTTGTGACAGTCTGCATATTTGTCATGCAGTTTTAAATGTACAATGCAATTTTAAAATTTATTTGCTGGTAATTAATGTTTTGATGTAGTTTTCGGCACTGTGGTCAAAATAACATTTCTAGCCAAGCCAAACATTACATGATTGGTGGAAAAGAGCTGACCAGAAAGTATATCCTCTAAAGCCAATATAAAACTGTCAGTGAAGTTAAGCTGTAAATTGCATGTTAGCCTTGGAAATGTTTTTGACAGAATGTCATCTCAGAATGCTGGAAAGTATGACAAGTCTTTTAAAGACCCTGTGAAAAAACTCTGCTTTAATTTTCTAAATTGTCAAATAACCTACTAAGTTTGTGGGTTTTAATACAACCATAGCATTAAATTTAACCTCAGTGTTCTTGGCTTTTCTGCTTAGGTTGTGTACGTCACAGCAACATTCCCATTTGTCATGTTAATTGTCCTGCTTGTACGGGGTGTCACTCTCCCTGGGGCAGCCGAGGGCATCAAATTTTATCTGTACCCAAATGTGACTCGCCTTGGAGACCCAGAGGTAAGATCTCATTTATAAAATCACCTAGTCTCTATGGCTATCAGCTTGGCTGAAAAGACCAACATAGTTGGTTCATAGCATATGTTATGTTTTGGATGCTGGTCTCCATAAGGCTTAACTAGCTTACCCAGCAATACTGCCTTAGTCAACTAGCTGCAACAGAAAGACCAACTCTAGATTGACCTACTTCCAAAACTAGGTTTTGCTGGTGAACAACATGACTCTGCTGGTCCATCAGCTGTCTAGCTACTAAATCAACACTAACCAATATAAATCAGCCATCTAAGATGGACTTTTCAGCAGGAAAAGTGCTGTTTACACTTGTCAAAATAATGTACACCAGTGACCCTCTGCAACTTAAAACCAGAATAAACTTCGGATGTACAGTTTATAGAGAGAAACCCAAGATATGAAAAAGAGTCTACATAAAAAATCTCATGATGGCCTCACTCAGAAAGCTACAAATCTAAACATGACATGAAGTTGTTGAAACAATTTATATTAGTCCTTCTTGAAGTATACAGTTCTGGAGGACCTACAAGAGGCTGAATGCATGCAAATATTTGAGTTTGCTTAATTCATGTTGTCAGTCAGCAAATGGTTTGGCGTCTTGTGTCTAGGTGTGGATCGATGCAGGGACACAGATTTTCTTCTCTTACGCCATATGTCTTGGAGCCATGACATCACTGGGAAGCTACAACAAGTACAAATACAACTGCTACAGGTGTGTTTCGATCCCCCGGGGGTGGGAGGGGGGCTTAGTCCAGTGAACGGGCAAAGTGGGAACGTAGGGTACCTTTGTGTTAATTAACAAACTCCATGACATATGTGTGACATAGGGACTGTTTGCTGCTGGGAGGCCTGAACAGCGCTACCAGTTTTGTGTCTGGCTTCGCAATATTTTCCGTCCTGGGCTTCATGGCACAAGAGCAAGGGGTGGACATAGCCGATGTGGCAGAGTCAGGTACGAGGGTCAAGCAGCAGTGATGGTGGGCACTGCTGCTGCAAATAATAACACGAAAAAATTTGGTCAACCCTGTAGTGAAAACAGCGTCAGAAATCGACGACTATAAACAATTCGGAGCCAATAAAACTAGTTCCAGGACCTAGGACTAAAAAGAAAGCCTAAAATTCAGAACCTTCGTCGTCATTCGTCAGATAAAAAACAAAATGAATAAGAAATGTAGAAGGTCTCTTGGTGGAAAGCGGAATTCGATTGGAATCAACTGTAGAACTGTACGGAGACTGCATTCTTGGAGCCACTGGGAACATTAAGTCCTAGTCCACTAATGGCGAAGAATCAACTTTTGTGTGAAACGGCATTGACTGCTGTTCAAGACAGTTTCCACTGGTGACCCTAATCAAGAAGCATCTTGTGCCAGGTTCAGGATAAAGGCAATTTACAACATGCTTTTGGAGAGTCTGGGTTTAAGTCCTCGAGAACTCTATGCAGTTTGACTAAGGTCGCCAAGTCAGTTCCTATTGGTTCCTTTTTCTACCCTGGACACACTACATGGCCTAAAGTATGCTGACACTTGTGTCTATTTGGTGTGTTTGGCTATTTCAGCTACACCCTTTACTTACAAGCAGGTGCCTACAATGAAGTATACAACCATGTAGTCTTAAGACAGAATGGTTTACTGAGACTCTTGTGGAAGAAGCTCAGACCTAAACACCACTGAGCACTTTTTGGATGTATTGAAACCTCAACTGTGAGCCAGACCTCAGTCAAACATCTACAGGAATGCCTTCCCAGAAGGGTGGAAGCTTATTGTTAATGCTCATGGTTTTTGAAAGTAAATGTTCAACAAGCACCTATGGGTGAGATGTTCTGGTGTCTACATACTTTTGACCATCTAGTGCATATCAGAAGTTTCTCGAAATGGCTCTTCGTCTTTCACACTGCTTTTAGACCTGTGGTTCAGGTTCATCTTCAGTAAGTCTCATGGTGAAAGATCAGTTGATGTAATGACTGCTTTTTAAGATTAAGTTTTTCCAAATGTCTTGTCTTCTGCACTGTTCATGCTTTGGCCCTCCTCTGTGGAGACTTTGGTCTAAGTATGTCTGGCTCAAGAGAGGTGCACAAAACATACATCTTTATCACTTTGTTTATAAGACACAAACCTAAACTTTACTTGAACTTCCGTGCATATCAGCACAATTACGGTTGTATGGAGCCACAGGATCCTTATCAGGGAGTCTCTCATGATTATTTGGTTGGATACATTTCTAAACATTATAAATGCCAAGAGGCTAAAAGGCGCTTTTTGCAAAAGAGAAGTAAATTTTTGGGCGGTCAGTCATAGATGCATCAACCTGACTCTGCGGAAAGTGCATTTTATTGTACTTTGACATTATGCTATGTTGGTCATTGTTTCAATTTGTTCTTTGGTTTTATTTTATATGCATTGTGCTTGTTTTTGCATTTAACCTCTGTTGAACAGATTGGATCCTACATTTTATGTTGCAGTAGCAAATGGAGGTGTTTGTATGTTACCTCTGATGTTGTTCTTTGTAGTGTTGAATTTGGAACCTGTAGTATTACACAGGGGAAATATCACAGTGCTCATGAAACACTTTCTAGATTTCGAAACAGCCGAAGTTAACCTCAAGATGCTAATTTCGCAAGAAGATGCACTGAAACAGTCATTGGACTTACAGCGAACCACTGGCAGTAATTTTGCCTGGCTTGATCGCTTTGTCATGTAGATATTCGCTCCATGTTTCTTTCATGTCTCCTTTTGGTCTGTGCCGACAACGAAACGCACCACAGCGGCATAGATCAAAGTGTACAAATGGCTAGCATTGCTAATTGTACTTTCTCCACTTCCCCACCCCCTCTGTTCTCTTCCCAATAGGTCCTGGCTTGGCCTTCATTGCTTACCCTAAAGCTGTGTCTATGATGCCACTTCCTACATTTTGGGCAATTCTTTTCTTCATCATGCTTCTGCTGTTGGGCCTCGACAGTCAGGTGAGTATCATATGAAAAACTGTTATGCTAAACAGCTTGAGTATGGCTAGTTTACGGAGTAGTAATTACATACAGTCTTTCAGAAAACATTTTTTTGAATTAAATAGCTAATGGATAAAGCTAATTTCTTAGCTAACAATTAAAGTTCAGTAGGTTAAATACAGTTAAAAAGCTCTGTAAATCCCACAACAGATCAGTATAGCAAATTAAGCCACAGTACTCAAGAAAACATGTGCTCAAGTGTTCAAGTACACAAGTACTCAAGGTAACAAACAGGGAAAGAAAAAAAACTTTGTTGGCAGCTAATTGCCCATACAGCAGTCCTGCACTATCATATTTCTCGGTCCCAGTGAAATTGAACACTCTGCTAAATCAGTGTCCATCCACATCCAGAGGGTCCACTAAACTAGGGTGTGGTGCTTGGACTGTTAAATTAAGTATCTAAAATAATATTAATGCAGCTGTGCTGGATAACATTAAAGGGGGTCTATGTACAGTACTACTTACAGTAATAGATACATTTCATTTCATTATGTCACAACTTCATAGACCTATCAAACCGATGCTGAACTTTATTTCCTGTGCTCACCTATTACCTACTGAGTAGTCTCAATGCTAATAGCCATGAACAAAAAGCCACAAACTTTATTTTTTTTTTTGGTTTATTATTACAAAACATGATACAAATATCCCATGAGCTTCCTTCTTTTCTCGTTTTATACTATATAATATCCGCTCAAAATATGAAATCTTTTCCCTATCAGCTTGAGTCAGCAAACAAGAAACTGGTTTGTGCTGAAAATATTTCTTTTTTTTCCCCCAGTTTGTCGAAGTGGAAGGGCAGATCACATCCCTAGTGGATCTGTATCCATCCTTCCTAAGGAAGGGTTATCGGCGTGAAATCTTCATAGCTATAGTCTGTTTTGTGAGCTACCTTTTGGGACTTACCATGGTCACAGAGGTAAGTGCGACAGTCCAATACTCTTTTATGAAGCATTTCCCTTCCAAATCCATACTAATTCTAGTCTTTACCACTTTGCCAACAAATTGGACCAGCTGGTTTCTCCTGGCTAAATAAAGAGCATATCAAATGCAGCTTAGTTGAATGATCAGGCACCATATGTTTTCCTTTTAGGATTTTAGTGACGTTGTCATTTGATAGTGTGTGGCCCTCAACCAAACCCACAGTTCCTGTAATCAAGAACGCCACGCTCATGCCAGATCTACTGCCCAAGCTCTCTTCCATAAGGAAGAGGCCTCCACTCCCGGCAGTGCCTTATCGCTCCCAGTTCCATGTCTTTTTATGGACGTCCTGACCTGCTTTGAGCAGTGAGAATTCCACAGAGGAATCGCACTACTATACTAGGAGATCCGGCCTGGTCCGACAATGCACATCTAAGATTCTTTTGGCCCCCTTCAAATCTCGGCCCCTGATTGCTAAGCCCCTGGAACAGTGATAAACTGGGAATGCTATTCTGTGGCTTGAGCCACACAGTGTCCCATTTTTTCCATGACATAATGTCTTATGTCACCCCTGAATGCATTGTGCAACAAATGTTTTTGTTACCAAAAGAAAACTAGTCGAGTGTTTAGCCAACCCTTGCTCATAACAGTCCTCTATTGTGTAGGCCTTGCCATTACAGCATGTACCAGAGCCTACTCGCTTTTTTCAATAGTTTTTTGTGTCTGTTTTTCAGGGTGGCATGTATGTGTTTCAACTCTTTGACTACTATGCAGCCAGCGGCGTGTGCCTTTTATGGGTTGCATTCTTTGAATGTATTGCTGTAGCCTGGGTTTATGGTAAGTATAAGTAGTAAACAGAAAATGTGACTTCTATTCATAATGGTGAACTGGAGCAGGCACTTTCCATGAATGGGGTACAAATTTGGTGTGCCAGTAGTTTAAAGCAATAAACCCTGTTACTATTATGTTTTCCACAGTTCATCCCTGTTACTGCATGATTTCCCCGTCATAACAAATTATAATCCTTGTAACTGTGATACCCTTGAGTAGAGATGGTCACTGTCCTGCAGAGTTTAACTCCATAATCAAACACACCTTAAATTCAATCTTGGTAGGATTGCTTGAAAATTAAAAAAAAGTGTTTTCTCGGTGTGTGTTGACTGCACAAGTTAGCCATTCAACACTGTTACTGACGTTGGTGTAAGAAAAAAAGAGATCAAACAACAACGAATCTTATATTTATTGTAAATATGAGTTTATCCCTTAACTATAAAATCAACATTTGACCTCTAACTAGTGTGCCCCTGCTGAGTAACAAAGTAATTTAGACTAATTAATCTGCAGCCCTGTTACTGCATGTTTTTCCCACCTATTAATAATAATAATCTTTAAAATTTTTATACTAAAGAAGTAAAACCCATTTACAGCATGATCTCATTGGCGCTTTCTCAGTTTTTTTTTTTTTTTTTTTTTCTCACAGAAATTGAATTTTGGCTTTGTTCATTATGTCTTTCCACCCTGTTACCAAAATTATTATTGGGGAAAAAAAAGATCAAACATATGTATCTTTTGTTTATTGGAAATTTGAGTTAATCTTTAACTACAAAATCAATATATGACATCTAAATAGCTCATCCTTGCTGAGTAATAGAGTAATTTAGTCTAAATCTGCAACCCTGTTACTTCATGATGTTCAACCTATCACTAATAATATTTAAAATTGCCATACCAAAGAAGTAAAACACATTTAGACCCATTTACAGCATGATCACATGCCACTTTTTTTTTCTTCATACAAATTGAAAGTTGACTTCATTTGTGAAGTCATTCAACCCTGTTACTGTTATCGTAAGAGAAAAAAATCAAACAAATAATTTTTTTTTATTTTTTTGTTTTCAAAATCTGACCCTTAACTAGTTGGCTAGGTACTGTAGCTAATTTAGGCTAAATCTGCAACCCTGTTACCCATTGTTTTTTATTATATTAGAAGTTTTTACTTAGAATTTCATTTATTTATTATGGTTTAACACCTCCACTCACTGACAAAAACTCCATAATTTGGACTTTTAAGCACTTTCTTAATCTATTGATGGAAAGTGCCAGCAAGCCAGCAAATGAATTCCCTTTTCTTGGGAGATGAAACAAAGCCCTTATTGCTGACAAATTGCTTGTTATGAAAGGAATGATTGTGAAATATTCTCAGGTGTGGTTCTTTGTTTGAACAAAGTGTGGGTCATTCAGAATGATTTAGTGCCCAAATCAGGGTTTCTACTGTACGATTTAACCTAGTTCTGAAAGCGTACATAATGTCTTTGTTCCCTACTGTCATGACCTTGATTTCTAAACCTAAATTTTTCATGAATATGTCAGTATATGCCAACTTCTCTTGTTAATAGAGCTGCTGCTGAGGTGGCTTAAACCCTGCATGCAGGTAGAGTCAGGTTAAAACACTGATATTCTTTACTATGGGAGATTTTCTTGATAACATACTGCACCGTTTGCACAATGCACAAACGTTACAACACAACAGTTTGTAATCGGTTTTCCTGGCCAGCCCCAAACAAGACACCAAATGAATAAACTGCTAATGTAATTTCCTTCTTAAACAATTCAGTAACTATGTTCCAGCAATGTAGTATCATGTCATAATGTTTGTTTCATACCTGAATATGTCTCCGCTTCACAGGCGCTGATAATTTCTATGATGCGATTGAAGAGATGATTGGTTACAGACCAAATCCCTGGATGAAGTGGAGTTGGACTGTAATCACACCTTTTCTGTGTGTGGTAAGTTCATTTTAGGTGAAGAAAGAGTCCCTAAAACAGGTTAAATTAGTAGTTTGATTATTTATAGATGCATTGTGTTAAAAAAAAAAGCAGTAAGAAGTGCTTGTCCACAGATTTTCTTAGGGCCTCTACACAGTATGTTTCCTAAAATGACGCATTGAGGGCGGCCCATGAAAAAGTATTTTACACAGTTCAATTTGAGATTGTGTGCTTTTCTACCCTCCCCCATGGCTACACATGCAAATGCCACTTTTCCGCTTTGGATTTGCTGCAAAAATCCGGCTTGCATCTCACTGTAACAGAGCTCCAGATGGGGTGACCATCTGCCTGGCCAACAGAATGAATGGAAGGAGCTGTGGATGAGTGCAGGATTAGTTTCCATGAGATCATGAATGTCGTTTTTCTGTGAACATCATAGAACTATAGGGGAAAAAAAAGAGAAATCCCTTCCGTATGTACAGCCATACAGCTTTTAAAGACTGAGGCGACTTTTATCTTCCTTTAAATTAAATGGCTATTTTGCAGTGGATTAACCTGTTTAGTCATTTTTATTATTATTATTATTATTATTATTATTATTATTAAATGGCAAATAATTATTATCAAGCATTATTATTAAATAAATATTACACTTTATTAATTAGTTTATAAATAAATATATTAATGATCAACAATGATATTTATTATTTACATTATCAATAATACATTATTATTAGTATTATAATTAAATGTTGTTAAATAGGAAATAATGAATCCACTACTTTTTTGTTATCATATATCCAACATGTCCTCCAACCAATACGCCCATATAGGTCGTTTGTCAAAATCCCTGAAATACGACCCATCGGAGCATAAACTACATTTGCGCCCCTATCGGCAACAGGACACTTTCATATTAATGCTTTGTACTTTTTTTATCTGCGTCATAATTCGGGTTTCATGTTGCTCAGTTGTTAGAGCATTGCGTTTCATGACGATATACACATGCTCATAAAATGTATATGCACTATAAGTCACGATTTTGTACGATTTCTGTTAGGGTAGGTTTAGGGGCGGGTTTAGGTGTGGTCATTTTTTATGAATTAGCCACCTAGTAAAATATGTATGAATTGTCGTGAGATCGGGTTGGATGGTGTAAAAAGTCCACGCATTGCATTTAAATGAACACGCATTTTGATTGATAATGACAGTCATACGTCATTTCATGATGACAGACACAATATGACACTGTCATTATTTTTACGCTCGCTAGAGGGCGCTTAGCTTTAAAACGTAAATATAGGTCGTAATAAGGTGCTTGCACAAACGACCTATAGGGTCATTTTTCGTCGGAGGACAGTCTCCATATATCATTATAAAAAAATAAAAAATAAATAGCCAAAAATATTGTTTTATTGAATAAATTATAAATAGCTAAAGTAAAATTACGCGATTTATATATTCAATAATAAATAACATTATTATTATTATTGTTGTTAAATAGGAAATCATTCTTTTTTTAGAATCATGTATTATTAAATAAATAAATAAATAAATAGCAAAATTTGCAAAATTTCTGCTGACAACTCACCCCTTAAGATTTTTTCATTAATCTGTCATTTTGATTAGTCCGTGAGCAATTACACAAGTCAGGCACGGTAATGGGAGATGGCACTTGTGTATTGGACATTGGATTGAGTGTGCTGTTGTGACCCCTGCTTTGTCTTCTGCTGTAGGGATGCTTTGTCTTCTCATTGGTAAAGTACACACCCTTGAGATACAACAAAGTCTACGAGTACCCAGACTGGTCCATTGGAGTCGGCTGGACCCTCGCCCTTGCGTCCATGATCTGCATACCAATGGTGGTTGTGATCAAAATCATTCAATCAGATGGACCCCTCATAGAGGTGAGTCAGTCGTGCCAACGACCAAATAGTTTTTTCGCCAGCGAACAAGCCAATAACGTTGCTTTACATTTCTCTCCAGAGGATCAAAGCGGTGGCGGCACCCGTGAGGGGAGGAGCCAGTTCTTGTCCCCAAGAATACCAGCCGAAAAGCAATGAGCTGGCGCAGCCGCTGGACCCCAACTGGAACGGAGGCTTGATGAAGCCCACCCACACCATCGTAGAAACTATGATGTGAACGCTCTCTGTGAGAGGATTCAATGACCTGCTTTTCTATTACATTATATATGTGATTCTATATACATATATTAAAAATATACTCTGTAACTTTTGACATAGTCGTAGGACCAGGTTTACATTGCTACGCATCTGCACTAGGAGTCCTTGTTTTGTTTTTTTTCTACAGAGGAAGTTACATTTTTCTGTCTGTATTTTTAATATTTTTATCATAATACTATTATATTACTATTATTGTCGCTGTTATTAGACAGAGAACAGATTGCAAACAGCAGTATCCTGAACATAGAACCACGCCCATTCTATTTTTGTAACTTTTATCTTGTACATATTGAAATCAAACTAAACTGTTTATTTTTTAGAGAATCGAGAATCATGGGAAAAAACACAAAGGGCTCCGTAAACGTGAATCGCGAAACGTACACATTGGTGTACAAAGATCTCATCCTCCCCCAACGTGAAATGGTCGTCTTTTTAGGAATAGAAGTCGTTATGCATTATTGTAGAGCTTTAAGTGTGTCCCAACAAACTGTTTAGACTGGAGATTGTGCTGTCCGGAGGAATTCAGCCATTAGCGCTGCTTGTTTTCAATGCACTATACCGCTAAGGACACTACATTCTCCATATTGTTGCGCCATTTAAATGTATAGTTTACGAAAAAAATGAAAGTCGTCATCATTTATTCACCCTCAAGTTGTTCCAAACCTGTATGACTTTCAATTTTTCTGTGGAACACGGATGAAGTGAATTGTCCATACAGTGAAAGTTAGTGGATTCCAAAACGTTTACACGACACTGTTTTCAACTAAAAATGAAAAACTTTTTATGAGTTTTGGCATTCATTGACGCGACAATGGCATTTTGGGGGCTTGAAAATACAAACTTTTGAAAATGGGTTTCAAAGTTCAAGTTTTTGATAACAATACCATTATCGTCTCTGTAAACTATTAAAACTTGAATTCATGAAAACGATGACGTCATGCACATGCGTATTACGAGTTCAGTCTGTATGCGCATAGTGTTTCTTTACAAAGTGACATCGCCAACTACTGGCCTGGCATGAATAAAAAAGCATTTTTAGTGGTTTTAGTGGTGAATGGGGATCGTTTTGACAATGCTGTCGTCTGTATGTGAAAAATGAAAAGAAAAAACTCTTCAGTTTTTAATAAATTGCTGTCGTGTAAATGTACCCTCATTGTATAAAAAAAAACATTCTTCTTAACAGAAAGGAACAGCGTAAGAGTGAGTAAATAACAGAACTTTAATTTTTGCATGAACTGTCCCTTTAAGTCTAACTGTTTTGTAAACTTTCCGATGTCGTAAGTTGGAAACAGTGTGCGACTTCGGAAATATGCGTCACTAATTTTTAGCAGTCTCTTCCATTTCTAAAGATGCGTTCACAGTGAGTGACTTTTGTAGCAGATACAACAGACGTGTCCATTTTATTTGCGCAATTAATGGAAAAAACCCCGCAAATTTAGAGTTTGTGTTTAGTAAATCCAGGTCAGATTTGAAAGTGTATCCACTGTGCTATTCGTAAGTCGCCCACATTGATTCATAGTCACCAAATACGTTCTGATTTTGGGATATCAGAATGTAAAGCTGCCTGGCAAGATTTAAAAACCACGTAGATTCAGGGTAGTTTCGTACGTTTTGTATCAAATCTGTTTGTTTTTATTTCCAATCACATTTGCCTTTTGTATTCAATAATATCACTGTATTTGACTTCTGTTCAGCAATTACCAATAGATCTCATCCACAACTGTTAATCGAAGCTTGCTGCGAAATGTAATGTGCAATACTTTGTAGAACGACATGCGTTGTTCCTTCACCTGTCTTTCAGAAAGTTGGTACTTGGAAGTGTGGAATTATGTGTGATTTTTAAGCTGTTGTAATATTTCAGAAACAATGAACAGGGGCCAATTTAAGCTGCCGTAAATGGTATGCTGAATTAACACCAAAAACTCAATGCAGATCTACTTACTGTGACAATTTCTACTTTTTTAATTAGAAAGTAAAGCTTAATTCTAAGGATTATGCCAATGTTATTGATTAAATTTATTGGACTTAATATGATTTTTTTTGACTTGGCCAAGTGAAAACTGTAGCCAATCACAAAGGGAGATGCTCAATTGATCTCAACAGCTTCTACTTTGGTACCTATGGGATACTTCATTACAGAAATGTAATTGTAAATGTTGAAAGAGGCACAATTTTTTTTAGCAATACAGAGATTAATATGCAGCCTCAGGGTGTGTTTTAATAAGAGACTGGTTTCCCGCTGTTGAGCGTCTCTTGAAACCCTTCCAGTTTTGAAGAACAGTTAAAGGGGGCAGTGTTTATAAATGCAAGAGAGAACCTTTTTAAAGTAATGATTAGACATGTTTTATTTTTTTTATTTCAAGGATATGTGTAAGTAAAACAAAGCAATTGTATCGATAAAAGATTTTACAGTACCCAAAAAAAAAAAAAAAAAAAAAGAGAAAAAAGAAAAATGGAAAAAAAGTTTTTATCTCTTAATAAACATTTATCTTTTAAAACCTTTCTGATTGTGGTGTACATTTATCATTCTGAATATGTAAAATATAATTTTACACCATTGTACTATTTATTCAGTGTTTGGTTTTGTTCAGTTATATAAAACAAGGTAGTGCTTTTTTTGGCTTAAATTTTGAGTATAAACTCTCCATGTGTTTTTCTCCCGATCTCAGCATCGTTCACCATGGTAAATATTGAATTTTTGGCTGCCTACCATAACCTACAAACAAAAATAAACGCAGTGCATAGGCATACTGCTGGCGAATGGAAGGAATGATTAATTGTTATGGGACTGTTTGTTCTTAGAGGAACAAATGATCTCAAGATGACAAAAACAGATTCATCTGGGCTTTTCTGGACGGCATCATTTCAGTTGTTTCGCCTCATGACTCTAATAATCCCTCTAAAGTGACTCTTTTTTTCATCTTTTTCATCATGTTAAACAGGATTAGCATCCTGTGACAATCCTGTAAAAATGCCAGAACATCAACACCCACAAAAATGCCCGAGTCAAACTCATCTGCCACAGTGACGCGCAAACTATATTTGGTAAAAACACTGCAGAGAGAATTCAGCTTCATTCACATTCCTCAGGATCTGCCTCCAATTAGCAGAAATAAACCATCTCTCTCTCTCTCTCTCTCTCTCTCTCTCTCGCTATACATTTTCTACACATCTGAATATCTATCCATTCAAATATTTACTGTATCTATCCATCCATCTGAATGTCTATCCATCTATATCTGTCTATATCCATCCATCCATCCATCCATCCATCTATATATCTATCTGAATATTTATCAGTCATTTCAAACATATAGCTACACATTTAGAATATCTATCCATCTAAATATATTAATATTTATCCATCTGAACATTTATCAATCCTAATATCTATCCATCTATATCTGTCTGCATCCATCCATCCATCCATCCATCCAAATATCTATCTATCTATCTATCTATCTATCTATCTGTTTATATCCATCCATCAATCCATATATTGATCCATCTACATCTATCTTTATGTCTATATCCATTCATCCATCTAAATATCTATCCATCCGAATATATACCAATCTAAATATCTATCCATCTATATCTATCTTCCTATATCCTTCCATCCATTCATGTTCATACAACATATAAAATGTTTTCTTTAACCTATAAACAAACATCTTTATCTTTATCAGATTATCCTTAAGATGGCGGCGCGTGCACACGCTGCGGCTTCTCTCCCGACAGAATGGTGTTTTCGTGTTTCTTATCTTGTGAGTCGCAGTGTTTTTGTACGTCTTCGTCGCGTCTATCTGTTTTAAAGCGCGCATACAGTCGTGAGTTTCTGCTCGACGTCGGCAGAACCACATTTTTAGAGTTAAACTTCGCGCACGCCGAAGAGCTGCGGGACCTCGGTCTGCTCCGGAGGCCTACAACATCACCGACCCCCACTACTGCATCTCGCCCACAGCGGAGGCGCCACAAGCGGCACGAGAGGAAGCAGAAGATGGGTAAGCGCGGAGGTATCCAGGCTAGGCTAGCGGCTAACCCACACAAGCCAGCTATCCCCACCATCGTACTGGCCTATGTATGCTCTTTGGACAATAAACTGGACTACATCCGACTACTATGCTCAACTCAGAGGACTGTAAGAGACTGTTGTGTTTTTGTGTTCACGGAAACATGGCTCAACAACAGCGTTCCGGACTGCGCCATTCAGCTTGAACAGCTAACATGCTATCGAGCGGACAGAGTTCTCGTCGAGGGAGGTAAGACCCACAGCGGCGGGCTTTGCGTTTACATCAATGATGCGTGGTGCCGCGATGCTGTTGTGGTCTGCAAACTCTGCTCACCCCTGGTGGAGTTTATTAAGTGCAGGCCGTTCTATCTACCGAGGGAACATACAGCCATACTGCTCGTTTCTGTATACATCCCTCCCAGCTCACATCAGTGAGCAGCAGACAGCCCACCCAGATGCTTTCCTCATCTTGGCTGGAGATTTCAATCATGCAGACATTAAGAGCGTGTTCCCAAAAATACACCAACACATAAACTTTCCAACACGCGGAAACAACACTCTGGACTTTGTTTACGCCACCCAGAGAGGAGCTTACAAGGCCCTACCCCTCCCCCATCTTTGCACCTCAGACCACATCACTGTCATGCTAATGCCTGCATACAGACCGATCGTTAAAGTCACCAAACCAGTTCACAAACAGATACAAGTGTGGCCAGAAGGGTCATCAGAGGCACTTCAAGACTGTTTTAACACCACTGACTGTAATATGTTTAAGCAGGCTGCCACATACAACAACACCGCAGACCTCCAAAAGTACTCAGAGACTGTCATGGCCTACATCACCAAGTGCATTGATGATGTAACAGTCACAAAGACCATCAGAACCAACAGAACTGTGGCTGACAGGGGAGGTCTACAGACTCCTGAAGGCTCGGAACGCTGCCTTTAGAGCTGGAGATGAGGTGGGCCTGAGGACAGCTAGGGCCAATCTATCACGCGGCATCAGAGAGGCTAAGAGACAGTACTCCAGGAGGATAGCCCATCGTTTCAGCGACAGCAGAGACACTCGGAGCCTGTGGCAGGGGATTCAGACCATTACGGACTACAAGCCCCCACCACAGACCTGTGACAGCACCATCCCCCTGCTGAACGAGCTGAACACCTTCTTCGCTCGCTTTGAGGCACAAAACAGCACCACTGCGCAGAAGACTCCACCTCCTCCCGGCGACCAGGTGATGACGCTGTCCCCGGACAGCGTGAGGAGATCCCTCAGCAGGATCAATGCACGCAAAGCTCCGGGTCCTGACAACATTCCTGGGCGTGTACTGAGAGACTGTGCAGTGGAACTCACCGATGTCTTCACAGACATTTTCAACATCTCGCTAAGTCAGGCTGTTGTCCCCACATGCTTCAAAGCTACCACCATCATTCCAGTCCCGAAGAAGTCATCTCCATCCTGCTTCAATGACTACCGTCCAGTCGCACTTACTCCTATCCTCATGAAGTGCTTTGAACGACTAGTCATGCACCACATCAAGTCTGTCCTCCCCCCCTCCCTGGACCCCTTCCAGTTTGCATATCGGCCCAACCGCTCGACCGATGATGCCATCGCCACTGCCCTCCACTCAGCACTCACACATCTGGACAAAAAAAGACTCGTATGTCAGAATGCTGTCCATAGACTTCAGTTCAGCATTCAATACAATCATCCCTCAACAGCTCATTCATAAATTGGTCCAGCTGGGGCTCAATACTTCGCTGTGCAACTGGTTGTTGGACTTTCTGACCGGGAGACCTCAGGCAGTACAGGTCGGCAGTAACACATCCAGCACCATCACACTGAACACAGGGGCCCCCCAAGGATGTGTGCTGAGCCCCCTCCTCTTCACTCTGCTGACCCATGACTGCACACCGTCAAACAACTCCAACCTCTTCATTAAATTTGCGGATGACACGACTGTGGTGGGTCTCATCAGCAACAGAGATGAGACAAACTACAGGAGCGAGGTGAGCCACCTGGCCGGGTGGTGCAGTGACAACAATCTCTCTCTGAATGTGGAGAAGATGAAGGAGATTGTTGTTGACTTCAGGAGAGTGCACACTCAGCATGCTCCTCTGACCATCAATGGTGCGACTGTGGAGAGAGTGAGCAGCACCAAGTTCCTGGGTGTGCACATCACTGAGGACCTCTCCTGGACTAACAACACTGTGGCACTGGCCAAGAAAGCACAGCAGCATCTCTACTTCCTCCGCAAACTGAGAAGAGCCAGAGCCCCGGCCCCCATCATGTGCACCTTCTACAGAGGCACCATCGAGAGCATTCTGACTAGCTGCATCACTGTGTGGTATGGCGCTTGCAACGCATCCTGCCGCAAATCACTTCAACGCATAGTGAGAGCAGCTGAGAAGATTGTTGGTGTCTCTCTCCCCTCCCTCCAGGACTTCTACAGCACCCGTCTCACCCGCAAAGCCCTCTGCATTGCAGGTGATCCCACCCACCCGTCACATAGCTTCTTCAGTCTGCTGCCATCAGGGAGGAGGCTGCGGAGTCTCCAGGCCAGGACCAGCAGACTGAAGGACAGCTTCATACATCAGGCTGTCAGGAAGCTCAACTCTCTCCCGACTCTGCCCCCCCTCCCCTCTTTTGCCCCACGCACCTCTGAACTCTGACCCTCTGAAACCGCCCCCACTCCCCCTCCCACTACACACTGTGACCAGCACCAGTCACTTTGTACAGCATTGGACTGACCTCATTCAACTACCTCTTCTGACAGTTTGTATAAAGACTGCTCTCTGAGCTTTTGTCACTTTAAACAGACTGATAAGCTCTTTTGCACTACACCAATTATATCTGCACTGATTGTTTATTTGACTGGTTTGCACTCTATCTACCATGTGCCTTATGCTACTTCATCTATTTTTTTACTTGTCCTTATTTGTATATTTGTAATAGTTGCATTTTTTTATATATATATATTTAATGTATCTGTATGCACCAAGGGTCTGAGAGTAACGCAATTTCAATTCTCTGTATGTATGTACTGTACATGTAGCAGAATTGACAATAAAGCAGACTTTGACTTTTTGACTTGATCTCTATTTCTAACAATAAAATAATAAATGTAGATCATCCACGAAAGTCAATGCAAAAGTCAGAATGCTTATTTTCACCTGGAACCACAGCAATACTCGTGAAATGAAGTCATGTTAACCTGAGGACATCACCATAGCAACAGCATGCTGCTCAAGTATGCTCTGATCGGTTCAGCATCAGGTATAACATCAAGATGAATGCTGTCAGTATTTCTCACATGCATTTTTCTCATATTTACATGTACAAGTGTACAAAAATACTGGATATTTTACAATTGGCTAAAGAGCCACTGAAAAACAATTCTGGTTACGCAACACGAGTGCCCCAAAATTACCTTTAGACCCCATTGAAAGTTATATAATTCACATAGTGACCAAAATGATCCTGTATGCTTGTGTTGTACAGCTCAACACCCACAATTCACTTTCAAAAATAGCCTTCTCTGTTTCTCAGGTGCTGAAAAGCACATTTAGAGAAGAAAAGGATAAAACAGAATGGCATCTTAAAAGCACTGGCTGCTTAACAACTCGTCAGAAGAATAATCTCAGCGGTAAATCACCCACAGAGACTCAGGGGTTAAATCAGGTCCTGTAGGAGAGAGTACAGTACATTTTAACCCAGCTTACCTCTGCACTGCTTGGACATGATGACTTCACTGTAAAGTGTGACGCCTGCAGTATGTGACAGGTGAAGCCTTTGTCTTCCTATTGAAAGTCTTTCAAAGACTTATTTACTCATTTCAGAGCTTCTTAGAGCAACTTTTGCAAGGGCACAGTGTTGATTCAGCAGGTTCGTGATCTCATTAGATGTCATTACTACTTCACTTGCAGCCTTTGCTTAAAAAAAAACTTAGAAAGCCCTTAATATTGAACTTTGAACTTAGAAAAAAAGGATAGAAACCTGTTTGCATAAGCCTCAGCAGAAGAAAATTCGGTCCCACTTTATATTAGGTGGCCTTAACTACTATGTACTTATTTTTTGATGTAAGTACAATGTACTTATTGTGTTCATATTGAATTGCAAAACACTTTTGCTGCTATTGAGGTGGGATACGGGTAAGGTTAGGGACAGGTTTGGTGGTATGGGTAGGTTTAAGGGTGGGTTAAGGTGTAAATGATGGGTCAACAGTGTAATTATAAATGTAATTACATAAACTAATTACAGATGTAATTACATATAGGTATTTTTAAAAATATAAGTACAATGTAAAAACACGTATGTACACAATAAGTGCATTGTACCAAATGATTAATTTAAATGTAAGTACATAGTAGTTAAGGCCACCTAATATAAAGTGGGACCGAAAATTCTGTCATGAATCTCTTTTTTTGCAAAAGCATTCTTGCATACAATGTTGCAATAACAACATAAAAATGGTTTTATGAAAGATAAAGAAAAATCGCCTGTTGGAACAAATTATGTAAATAGTTTGTTTTCCAAACTTAAGTAAAATTGAATGCATCAATTTATGCTAGAATATTTTTGGACTTGATCTAAAGGCTATATCTCAAGAATCAGTAATCTCTCACAAATTTGCATTTAAAGTGATCAAACACATTGAATTTGACACAGAGTAGTGCACTTTACCTCTTTTATTCAGCTGTTTTTAGAAAAGGATATCATTAGCACATTCCCGTATCGATTAGGAATGGGTCTCAACACCAAACCAGAATAGACTTGATTATTCATTCTCTTTCTCCATTGTGCTTCAAATGTGCTGTGGAAACAGCAGGTTTAGAGTTCATACAAAAATACTGTACAGAGAATAGAACTTTCATATTACACACTCAAAAATACACATTAATATCAATGCATACATTAATCAGGAATTCAAAATGCATAGGGATGAACATGTTTGGAGCTTTATAAAGCTTATGTAAAATCCTTTAAAAGCCTTCTCTGGTCTCAATATTGCACGTACAAAACTCCATTGTCTTTCCTCCTGGAATAGTACATACAACATGTTAAAATACTTACACTGAACAATACCATGGTTAAACGTCTCTGAAATGAAACTGCCCCTTCTTTGAGACGTTGCTTACTTGCCTGCAATGTGATGATCTGCAGACAAAATGTGGTCTACCACAAAGTAATGAAATTTAAAAAATAATAAAGGTCTTATTTTTTGTAGTCAGCTTTTGGAGACAGTTGGTAGAATTACACAACCGTCAGGAAGGTAGTGGGGAGCAAAATACACTAAAACCTAAAGGGGCCTAGGAGAGAGCCCTGGGTAGACTCCTAATGCGATGGGCCTAAACAGAGACTCTGATTGTTCAACAAAGTCTTGTAAAACAATGAGTGCTTTCTACTTTACTACCATGTTGGAAGCACAAGCGAAATCTATTTGCAGTAAAGACTGTAGGGTGAGGAAATAAATTCACCTAATCCACAAATAATTACAGGGTATAAGTGTTTTGGTGTGGACAGGACCACATTGAAGGAGAAATAACCCCAAAAATCAGACTTTTAAGTGTGGGAAAACTGCTTGAATCACACAAGGGAGGAAGTCCTGAATGAGGGGGGAAAGACACAGGATATAGCTGAGCTGAGCGTTTGCTTATGGTTATTAGGTGAACCAAGAAACATCTTTAAGTCTGCAACCTATACAGAGACAAAAATACAGTAGCTTTCATCAGTCCATGTGGGTAAATTTTTAGTGTTTTAAGGAGTACTTTACCAACAATTGAAAATTCTGAAATTATTTAATCACCCCATGTTGGTTCAAACCTGCACACTCTTAAAAATAAAGGTTCTTTATTAACATTGATGGTTCCATAAGGAAACTTTAACATCCACTGAAACTTTCCACTCCATAAATGTTTTTTTTTTTTTTTTTTTTTTTTTACAGTGGACAAATGTTCTTTAGATTTTTAAAATGTTCTTCACACTAAAAAAAAAAATGGTTCTTTTAAGAACTGATCACTGAAAGATTCTTTTGGGGAACCAAAAATGGTTCTTCTGTCATCACTGCATTTAAAAAAAAAAAAAACCTTTTGGAACCTTTATTTTTCAGAATATACGGTGTCATTTATTCTGTGCAAAAAATAAAACTGAAGAATGTCCATGCTGCTCATTTTCATACAACAACAGTTCATAGTGACCTTGTCCATCAAGTTGCAAAAAGCACGCAAGATAGCTTTGCGCTAAAAAATTTGGTAATAATTTTGGTAAAGCAAATAATGACATAATTTGGATGAACTATTCCTTTAGTTAAGAAGTTGGATTAGAAAAATTATCAATTTCTTCATCCAGGATAAAAATAGTGTGTAGGGTCTGTTCTAACTATGTATATTGGAATCGTAACCCAATTAAAGACATTGTTGTTGTTTTTTAGAGTATATAGAACACAGTGTTCCCTTTGCATATGCAAAAAATGGAACCAGTTCCCGGAATAAAACTGGTTATTGATCCCTAAACCTAGTCAGGAGGCATCTTAACAGTGTTTTTCGAGAAACTTCAAAGACATCAGATTCCATTCATCTCAAGCCCACAAACCTAGCCAAAGGAAGCAGACACACCCTCAAACAAGTTTGCTTTTTAACCGCTTTAACCTGTTATTCACGTCAAGTTTTCCACAAAATAATTGTCCTGTGGGGTTAAACGGTTCTCGTAGCAGCGGAATATTCAAAATACAACACAACAAACACTAAACGTCCTCAGTTCCCCTTTCAGATGTCAAGATATATTCTACCAAGGCCCAACGGAGACCATAAATCTGACATTTGTGAAACACTAGATAAATGTTTAGTGGAGGTTAATAGACTGTAGGGCTGCATGTCCACAGAGACGAGATCTTTGTAAAACCTGGGTGCCCCACAAGTGCGGAACATGAGTTAATGATGTGACAGCTTTACAAATGCTCCTGAACTGATGGGTCTGAAATAGCCAGTGGCGGAAACATTTGTAATATTTGGCCAGTGGTGGCAAATGGCAGCTTGGCGACAGTCTACCGTGAAAGCACGTGCCCTTGAGGCCTGGACATTTGTGGGGACTGGAGCGAATGCTACATTGCGACAGCAGTTTGGTGTTAAAAGATCAAGAGAGGTATGTAGATAGAGAAGGTAGGGCTACCGCAGTACTTACTACGATAAGCTTTTCAAGAAGTCAATGACATGTCAATAAAGTCAGGACATGTCAGACCTCAGTTTTATTGCTGCATGAGAGTACATGTGGCCATTTGAAGATGTAGGTTATGGAAGTATGTACTGCTAACTAAAAAAAGGGTCAACAAATTAAGTGTGTGCATGCCACCATCACACCTTCTTGTTTCTCATGAAGGTATCTTGAAATTTGCACAAATAAGGTACAAAATAATTCACTTTCCTTCAGAAAATATTGATTGTTAATGTCAGTCAATTTTTCATGTTTTATTTTCTAGCCATTTTATATGAGGTGTGCAATTATTTCAACCCTGTTTTTGCCATAACTAAGCCATCACTCAGTAGAGGCCAGCTAGTTCGGGATCAGTGTTGGTTTGTAGATATTGATAACCATATTTGACAAATAATTTAAAAATATTATATTTTTTTGATCATTTTTGTTACAATAACAGAGTTGAACGATTAAGCTTGATTAACACTAATATTTATGTAAATATTTAGAAAAATTAATTATTTGTTTTTCTGCCTTGTCGAAAGGGTCCAATAATTTCACTTTACAATTTTACATTTTTTGATATGTGAGAATTCATAAAGTAACGGGGTTGCACACACAATGCAGGACAAAGCTAAATATTGTTTCTGGTGGATACAATTTGTTAATATTAAGAAATTATTTTGACTACAATTAATTGAAGTCAAAACGGTACAAAAATGTAACACTAGCAGATTGCGTCAAAATTACATGACACGACTAATAAGAATTTAAATAATAAAAAACACATTTAATGTGTTTAAAACTATGTACGTGCCATTTTGTGCTACATAATATTTTATGTAACATATCTAATCAACCTCATGATTAATGATGATGTCTATTGCAATAAAAAAGTAATGTCACACTAAAATATACCCTATTCATGGAAAATGCATCATACTCCTGGGAAATAAGAAACGTGTTGTTGACAGAGAGGCTGTGAAGTCTTTGTTGGCAATATCAAACAGCAACTTTCGTTTAAGAGCAGCAGGCAGTCACCATGTGCATTGTTGTCATGCACTCGTGGCCTGAATCGCTTATGTGCATGTTTGTGTCTGACACAGAGACAAATTTAAGTTTATTTGTAGGGAGTCTACAATGTTTATGCGTTTAGGGAACAAAGAATGGCGGTGTTTTGTCTGTTTATAGTAGTATGTGTTTATGAGAAACGACAATGTGTGCCTGAAGGTATTCCTGCAGTGACTCATCCAGGACTAAAACAAAAATAAAGCTTAATTTGTAGTTTGTTGTGGAAGGAAAAACACTTGCTACTGAAAATGGAAACATAAGAAACACTTAAAAAATGCTTATGTCTAATGGCGATCTACTTCAAAAGCAGAATTCTTTTTCTGTTTTGTAAACATTTGGACACAGTATGTTTTCATCTGAAAAAAAATGTAAATAAAAAATAACCAAACCAAAAATAAAGAAAACAAACAAAATGAAAAGAAAAGGAAAGGAACAGAGAAAAGAAAAGAAAAGAAAAAAAAAGAAAAGAAAACTATGTGGGAAAAAATATACATCTTGGCCACAAATTAAGCATTTGTTTCATCATTTTACTTGAATCGGGGTCACGTTATACTAATTCATTCCTTCATTTTGACCACGGTTTACCAAAACGAGGGAACGAATCAATACGTGGCCATGACTTACGAAAACAAGGCAACGAATCAGCACTACGTTACCACAGATAAAAAAAATGAGTACTACATGACCACAGTTTACTAAAATGAGGGAACGAATCAGAGCAATGTGGCCATGATTTACTACAAGAAAACGAAACAGAAGATGGTTTAAAAAAAAAAACAAGGGAACGAATCAGTAGAACATGGCCATGATTTAGTAAAACGAGGGAACAAGTCAGTACAACGTGACCATGATTTACTAAAATGGGAGAATGAATCAGTACAACGTGGCCACGGTTAACAGAAACGAGGGAACGAATCAGTATAATGTGGTCACGATTTACTAAAATGAGGGAATGTATCAGTAGAACATGGCCACTGTTTACTAAACCAAGGGAAAGACTCAGTGCAGCATGGCCATGATTTACTAAAATGAGGGAAGAAATCAGTACAATGTGGCCACAATTTACTAAAATGAGGGAAGAAATCAGTATGACGTGGCCACAATTTACTAAAGCAAGAAAACGAATCAGTACAACGTGGCCACGATTTACTAAAACGAGGGAACGAATCAGTACAACGCAGCCACGATTTACTAAAATGAGGAAACGAATCAGCACAATGTGGCCACGATTTACTAAAACTAGGAAACTAACTAAGTCATGAGAATGAATTCTTATTTTGTGGCTATGATATTTATATTTTTGCCCCCATATCATGTGCTAGGCTCCACTGTAAAGAAAAGAAAAGAAAATTTTGTTTTGATGGGGTGAATTCCATGTATGGTGTATGCATTGTAGTAGTCCAAGATTTTTTTGTTTTGTTTTGTTTTGTTCTGTTTTTAAAAACTGGCTCAGATCCTTTCACGTTTTGTAACGAAAACTGGCTCAAATCTTTTGTTGTACAGTTTCCACGATCACTCCTTATAATCTGGATATTTCAGTTCACTTGAGTTTTGAAATGAAACCTGTGAATCATGGCTCCTTTTGATAGTCTTTTGCAACAAATGATCCGGCGTGGTCATAGTCTGAGTTGCCCAGTGGTCACAGGTCCAGCGTGCTGGTCTGGTGCTCGCGGGAATGGCCTACGGGGTTGAAGTGTGGATGGCAGTCGTGGGGCTGGGCAACACCCGGCTGTGCTAATGGGTTTCGGCTAATAACCAGCTCAAGTTTGTCTCCGGCCTCTGTGATGAGGGGCACAGCTAAGCAGCAGTCGAAATCTCGTGTCCGCACATGGTTCACCTGGTGGAAAAACATTTAATAATTTAGACATTGAATTCAGTAGACTTCAATAGAAACATTTAAGATTGATTACATAATGACAAAATCTTTATGAAGGGCCTCCTTTGTTTAGTACCATTTAGAAAAATAGCCTAAAAATTACATTTTGAATTCTTCCATCACTAGCAGTAGCGTATGTTGCTATCGTTAACTAAAAAATGTATTATTAATTGCAACAAAATTGAAATAAAATGAAATATATATATATATATATATATATATTTGATGAAAACCATAAAGTTAAAAAAAATTAGAAATGTTGCCTTGGCAACCAACTGAAATAAAATGAGTAACAAAATTACTAAAACTGAAATAAAAATAAAGATAAAAGATGATTTAAAAAAATGCTTAAAAAATGACAAAAGCACATAAAACTACTTTATTTTAAGGTCCAATTCTCTCTATTAACAAACCATTAACTACAACTTTTGCCTCAAACTCCTGCTAATTTTCTGCTTATTAATAGTTAGTAAGATAGTTGTTAAGTTTATGTATTGGGTAGGATTAGGGATGTAGAATATGGTCATACAGAATACGTGCTTTATATGTACTAATAAACAGCCAATATGTTAATAATAAGCATGCTAATAACTAGTTAATAGTTAGAATTGGTCCCTATACTAAATTACCAAAATTACTAATACTAAAATTAATATGGAAACTGAAAATAAGAGAACGCTAATTGAAAATATAAATAAATACTATAATAGTATATAAATAACACTGACATTAGTATATCATTAGCACAGGCTAGTCAACAGAATTTGGTGATTTTTAGGACAAAATAAATTAAAATCAAACTTTTTTCTTAAAAACTGCAAAACAAACAAACAAATAAAGAACAAAGAAAAGCGAAAACAAAAACAAAAAGCAAGCAAGCAAACAAACAAACAAACAAACAAACATCAAATCATACAGCAACTCTCAGGATATTTCTTGAAAATAAATCATACATCTGCTGGCATAACATCGGAGTGTATCATAACTTCTTGTTTTTTTTTTTGTTGTTTTTTTTATAAAACCGCATAAAGTACATTATCATTAGGGAAAAACTCATTTAAATGTTTGTAAAACAAAATTTCACTGCAGAAAAAAAAAAACACCTACAATTTTAACAAATGAGGATTTTATGACAAAATATTTTGAAAGAAACTTTTTTCTAAAATACTGACTTCATGGTTTCAATGTTCTACAGAATTTTATTTATGACTTGATTTTACTGACTTGATTTTTTAACAAAATTTGGTCAAATGTTAGATTCTTTAAAATAACTTTTCATCATACTAAAGTTAATATAACTTCAACTTAATAAGGGCTTAATCTGAACCAGAGTTTGTTCTGAAAAATTAAACCCATTATTAAATATGAAAACAAACATACAAAACTAGACACCATAAAGCAAGCACCTACAACACAGCACCTACACACAACAGCTGTTAAGTATAATCTTAACACCGATTTAATCATTTACACATCCAGTGAAGTGTGGCAGATTAGCGAGAGGGGACGTTCTCTAAGATCTGACCACAAGTGCCGTGTAGCCACACAGAAGATCCAGTCAAATAACTTTTTAACTCGACATGTCCTGCCAGAAGGCCTACTGCCGCTCTCATACCTCATTCTGGCCCTCTCAGAGTAAGTTTATATTTAACCAAGCTGGGCAGATCATATAGCTGGGGAAAGGGAGGGGACGCTGGGAAACCAGCATGTGGTGATCTGAGAAGAGGCACCTGAAGGATCCTGTCGTACGGTTTGAGTCCAGCACGGTCTGCTGGACCCTCAGGTCTGATCATGTTCACGTAAACACCCTTTTCCAAGAAACCGTCCGATACGCTGAATCCAAAGTCATCACTCTCTGGGTCTTTCATCACAGTCACCTGTAATTGTGTAACACAAAATTATTTGAACAATTTAATCATGAGCTAATTTATTCTAAACATGTTCAGAAGATGATGTTGAAGTCTTAAAGGAATAGTTCACATAAAAGTAAGTCCTTAGGCTGCCAAAAAATAAATAAATAAATAAAATCTCTCTATCTCTCTATCTATCTAATAATTTATAATTTAATTAAATAATTAAATGTAATTAAATAATTTCTTAATTTTTTGTCATTGTCCAATAAAATTAAATAATTAACAATTTAATTAATAATTTAATTTAATGAAATAATTTCTTAATTTTTTGTCATGTTTTTGTCAAAATATCCTGAGAAACAAATCTGCAAAATAATATATATTCTTAATATCTGATGCAACACATTTTCAAGTAAATTAATCTTATTTTAAAGACTATTTTTCCAAAACTGTATGTAGTTATCTGCATCTACTAAACAAAACAAAAATCATAAAAACAAGACAAAAATGAAGCAAACAATGAAGAAAAGCAAAAACAACAAAAGCAAAGCAAAAAAAAAAAGAAAGAAAACACAAATGAAGCACAGCCAATTAAAATAAAACTAAGACTAAACTAAAAACAAAACTCCAAAATAAAATATTTAAAGCAACTCCTAGGACATGTCGGTTTTCCTCTAAAATAATCAAAGCAAAGTGAAACAAAAACCAAAGCAAAAAAAAAAACAAAACAAAACAAAAAAACAAACAAACAAACAAACAAACACAATAAATAAAACTAAATTAAAAAGCAAAGCAAAAAAAAGGCAAAGTAAAACAAAAACAAATAAAAAACAACAAAACAACAAAAATTCAAAACAAAACAAAAAAGCAAAGCAATGCCAAAAAAAGCGAAACAAAACAAACAAAAAAAAAGGAATCAAAACTCCAAAACAAACTCCCCAGATATATCAGATTTCCTTGGAAATAAACCATAGTTATGCAGATCTGTGCATATCATAATTTACTGGTTTTGCATCTTCAGGGAAAAAAAAAAAAAATTCATGCTAAACCACATAAAATGCACCTACAGTATTAACCAATGAGGAGTGAAAGCTGCATCTCCCTGCTCTTTCCCAGGAACATTTTCAGAGAAGGCAAATACTCCCAGTGATTACTAATACCAGCCATGCTGACCAACACCTCAGAAGGAAGTAGAACTTGTTTTATTTTCCACGGGAATCCACATACCGTTCAAACTATGTGTTCAACTTATATTGTAGAGTTCGCCCACCTTGTGCAGCTCTAACGGTGTGGGCGACAGGATGTCCTGAATCTCCTCTTTGATCCGCCGTGACTCCCAGGTCTTCTCGGACATGCGGAGAGTGCTCTTGTTCTTGGTTTCGTTGAGGAGATGCGGTGCTTTTCTCAGAGGGCTGAGGTGAGGTTGGTTGATCGTCTCGCCCTGGGCCTTTCCACCCTCTACACCCAAACTCAGGGCACTGCCGGTCATTATTGACGCCTACAGGAGAAAAAAAACAAACAAACATTGATTCCTGCCTTCTCACAAGCCAACGTTTGCCAGTGTGTTGAACTCTAGTCATGTGAAAGGGCCTTTAGGCCACATTGTTTCAATAAGGAGCCTCTGATTGGGCTCCCATTAAGCAATTGTCTCATTTAAGCAAACCCTATTAACCAGAGGACGTGAAGCCCATCCTCATTTACCTTTAATGAGCTCCAGATCCATTTATTTCCAATGAGCTGTGACTGAAATGTGTGTTAATTGAAGCTATAATTCAATGTAACTACAACAGACACTTCTGTGAAGACCCTTAGAAACTACAAAGCAGCAAATCTCTTAACCTTTGTGTTGTGCTGAACATCCTTTACAAACAAACAAAAAAGTAAAGCAAAGACAAAAAAGCAAAACAAAACAAAAAATGAAGCAAAACAAAAAGCAAAACTCCAAACAAAAACTTCAAAGCAATTCCCAGAACATGTCAGCTGTCATCTGAAATAAACAAAGCAAAGCAAAACAAAACAAAAACAAAGCAAGGCAAAACAAAAATTGAAGCAAAATAAAACTAAAAAGCAAAACTCCAAAACAAAATCTTAACATCCTTTACATAATTTATTGTTCCCAGTCAAAAATGACTGGCATTTTAAATATCGCTTGTAAATCTTTCATTAACTACAATATATTATCACCAACTCTTGGATTCAGTATTTTTGTCAACTTCTCTTCTTCCAATTAGCACAGGTTTTGTTTCTTTGTGGAACTGGTTGATCATAGGCCTCACTGATCTGAGCTTACACATCTGTGATGATCTTAGCCTGTGTTCCCCTGTCTTGTGTTTTTATTTCCTGTCTAGAGAGCCATTCGCAGTCATCATGTAGTTCTGTTGTTTCAATGGTCTTGGTTTCCTGGTTTTGCTCATGTTCTGTTTCCTGATGTTTGTTTTACTGTTAGTTATTAAACTTTACACTCCCTGCGGATCCGCCTTATCTTGCCTTTGTCCTCCTAGCATTGCAACACCTTGGTTTTTGAGTGAAAAAAACTTTTTTTTTTAACACAAAACCTGTGCTAACTGAAAGAAAACAAGTTGATAAAAAGACTGAATCCAATATCTGGTGATAATATAATATAAAGAGACATTTACAAGCAATTTTTGTAGGCTGATTATTTTTGACTGAGAACA
Organism: Tor tambroides; assembly: GCA_021397915.2. Lineage (NCBI taxonomy): Eukaryota > Metazoa > Chordata > Actinopteri > Cypriniformes > Cyprinidae > Tor > Tor tambroides. The sequence continues at coordinate 49,929 of JAFVLL020013421.1, read as the reverse complement.
CCAACAAAGTAACAAAGTGGGAGGAAACAAATACTGAAATACAAAAATGATTACATTTTTTAAGAAGCTGTGATACCATGTGTAAGCAAAGTCAGTAAGTTTTAATCCAATGCAATAACATTAACTAGCATTTTTACCAACCTGGTCTCATGACGAAAAAGTACCTTTGGGAACTTTTTCACGAGACACGAAATACGTACCGCCATGTACGTTTCGTGACATATTCGATGTGAAATGTCCACTGGGTGGAGCTGAAAACAGTGTTTGTTTTTTTCCCCCGGAACAGATGAACGTACATATAGTATGTTTTATGTGACGATGGTTTTGTATGTGACTTGAAATGTCCATTGAGTGGCGCTATAACTCTAATGCTCCATGACATTTTAAAATACCGTATCATCTGTACTACACCTAAACCTACCCGATAGTATGAACAAAAAAGCAAATGCGTGACATAAAAACGCAATCACAAGCATCCAGTTTTAGCTTGTTTTTGATATCTCATCTTTCAGCTCTTTCATCGTGAGTCAGGTTTTTCACAGGATTTGTACCCAAGGATTCTTCATCCTAAGTCCAGTTCTGTACGGCTGAGCTAACGATCAAGCTTGTTATGTCCGGAAAGTGAAACATATGGAGCTGTAATTATAACTGTTTACGAAAACAATTACAAGTGCTTGCTGTTTTACCGCCTCTAGTGTTCATTTCTGTTGGAAACTGCAGTAATATGTACTTATTGTTACGTATTTCACGTCTTGCGAAAAAGTTCCCAGAGGTACGTTTTCATCATGAGACCAGGTAGGTTTTTATACAACTTGAGGGTTAAGTATACAGTTCACTCAAAATTTGAAATAAAATAGAAATAATTGTTAACTAAAAACAAAAAAACAAAACAAAAAAAAACTAAATTTTAGGCAACATTTCAATTTTTCATTTAGTTTAAAGACTAAAACTAAAATTAAAATAAAGATTTCAAAACAATAAAAAAACACTGAAAGTTTAATAAAATTTAAAATAAAAATGGAAAAAATAAAAAAGCGTTCAAAATATTAATAGAAACTGATGCAAATTCTGTCATTATTCACCTTCACTAAAAAAAAAAAGACGTGTACAAACTACTCTCACTCAGAAATTGCCTGTAAATTTCAAAATGACAAAGAAATGGTAAGAAACATTAAACTGAACTGGAAATTTTTAAGTAGAAAGACTAAAGTAGTGTTTTTCTTTTCAAATGTACTCCAACAATATCACAGTGTTCATGTCACATCAAGCTTGTATGACTGATTTTATTCTGTACTACACAAAATTCTACTCTTCCCAAGATGGGATACTCTTCCCAAGATGACGGCGCGGTCAGACGCAGTGGCTACTCCGGGTCCCAAAGACGGTGCTTTTATGTCTTTCAATGTCATCTGTTCGTCTCCAAATAGTGTCAATTTACTGCTAATTCATAAGGAAATCACTCCTAAACACATCTATGATCGCCAAAGCCTTTTGGATATCGACAACGCATACAAACACCAACTGTCGCCGGCGGCTACTGAGAAGCTACGAGGCCTTTGTTTACTGCTGAAGCCGGACCTCGAGACCGCGGCCTCGCCTACTGACGCTACCCGCACAAGGCGGCGTCGCAAGCGGTGTGAGAGAGGACGGAAGCGCGGTAAGCGCGGAGGTATACGAGCTAGGCTAAGGGCTAACCCCACAAGACCGGCTCTTCCAACACTCATGCTCTCAAACGTTCGCTCTCTGGAAAACAAACTGGACTTAATTCAACTCAATCGGTCTACACAGCATGAGGCAAGGGACTGTTGTGTGTTTGTTTTCACTGAAACATGGCTAAACGACAACATCCCGGACTCCGCCATTCAGCTGCACGGCCTAATCTGCTGCCGAGCAGACAGAGATTCATCACTGTCTGGTAAGACTCACGGGGGCGGCTTGTGTGTGTATATCAACAAAGAATGGTGTAACAATGCTGCAGTAGTTTCAAAACACTGTTCATCACTGGTGGAGTTTATGTTTGTGAAGTGTTGACCGTTCTATCTGCCGCGGGAGTTCACGGCCATTGTTATTGTCGCGGTCTACATTCCTCCGTGTGCAAACGCTAAGGATGCGCTTCGTGAACTCTACAGCGCCATCAGTGAACAACAAAAAAATAACCCCGATGGCTTTTTCATCATAGCAGGTGATTTCAACCACGCAAACCTAAAGACAGTTTTGCCAAAGTTCTACAACGTGAATTTTGCTACAAGGGGAAACAACACACTGGACTTTGTTTATACAACAGAGAAAAATGCATACAAAGCTGAACCCCGCCCCCACCTCGGGTACTCGGACCACATCTCTGTTATGCTAATCCCAGCATATAGACCACTTCTCAAACTTGCCAAACCAGTTCAAAAGCAGATCACAGTATGGCCAGACAATGCTACCTCAGCACTGCAGGACTGCTTCCAGGACACAGACTGGAACATGTTTAAAGAGGCGGCCACCTACAACAACCACACAGACCTGCAGGAGTACACTGAAACTGTGACTGCTTACATCAAAAAGTGCATAGATGATGTGACAGTCACCAAGACCATCACCACACGTGCCAACCAGAAGCCATGGATGACAGCTGAGGTTCGCGGGCTGCTAAAAATCCGAGATGAGGCATTCAGATCAGGAGACAAAGCAGTCCTCAAAACATCAAGAGCCAACCTGTCCCGTGGCATCAAGAAAGCAAAACATCAATATGCTAAAAAAATAAACAATAACTTCAGCGACAGTAAGGACACTCGGACCCTGTGGCAAGCCATTCAGACCATCACTGACTACAAGCCCCCGCCACAGGCCAGTGACGATGACACATCCTTACCAGATGCACTCAACCACTTCTACTCACGATTTGAGATGCAGAATGACACACCTGCACAGAAACTACAAGCATCTCCAAACGACCAGGTACTCTGTCTCTCTCCAGCCGATGTAAGGAAGACCCTATCCAGGATTAACCCACGAAAGGCTGCAGGTCCTGACAACATACCTGGGCGTGTACTGAAAGACTATGCTGCTGGCTGTGGACCTCACAACAGACATCTTCAACACCTCGCTGAGCCAGGCAGTCGTCCCCACGTGTCTCAAATCCACCTCCATAATTCCAGTACCAAAAAAGTCACCCGTGTCCTGTCTGAATGACTATCGTCCCATAGCACTGACCCCAATCATGATGAAGTGCTTTGAGAGGTTAGTCATGCATCACATCAAGTCCAGTCTCCCAAACACGCTGGACCCATTCCAGTTTGCATACCGTCCAAACCGTTCAACGGACGATGCAATATCCACCACTCTCCACCTAGCTCTTACTCACCTGGAACAGAAAGACTCTTATGTAAGAATGCTGTTCATTGACTTCAGCTCAGCATTCAACACTGTAATTCCACAACAGCTCATCCACAAACTAAACTTGCTGGGCCTTAACACCTGCCTCTGTAATTGGATCCTGGACTTTTTAACTGCAAGACCTCAGTCAGTCTGTGTCGGCCGCAACACCTCCAGCACTACCATACTGAGCACTGGTGCCCCACAAGGCTGTGTGCTCAGCCTGCTGCTCTTCACACTGCTGACCCACGACTGTACTGCCAAGTTCAGCTCCAACCACATCATCAGGTTTGCTGATGACACAACTGTGGTAGTCCTCATCAGCAACAACGATGAAACGCACTACAGAGAGGAAGTGGCACAGTTGGCGAAATGGTGTGGTGCCAACAACCTGTCCCTCAATGTGAGTAAGACAAAAGAGGTTGTGATGGACTTCAGGAGAAACTCTGCTGACCACCCCCCACTGACCATCGACGGCTCAACCGTAGAGAGAGTCGGTAGCACTAAATTCCTGGGGGTGCACATCACAGAGGATCTCACCTGGACCACCAACGTAAATCACTCAGCAAGAAGGGACAGCAGCGCACTCCACTTTCTGCCCGGCTGAAAGGCAGAGTCTCCTCACCATCCTCACCACCTTCTGGGGTCACCATTGAGAGTGTGCTGACCTGCATCACTGCCTGATGCAGGGAACTGCAGGTGCTGCTGACCCATAAGACCCTACAACGGACAGTGAACTCTGCCGCAAAGATCATCGGTGCCCCTCTCCCCTCCATCCTGGAAATTTTCCTTGCACGATGCTCCAGCAAGGATTCCAGCATCACGAAGGACTCAACCCATCCCTCCCACAACCTCTTCCAGCTCCTGCCATCAGGTAGAAGTTACCGGAGTATCAAAGCTCACTGTCAGATTGCTCAACAGCTTTTTCCCCCAGGCTGTGAGAGCGCTTAACTCCAATCTCCCTGTCCCCCTCTGAAACCATGAACACCTCAGCCCCTTACCCCCAACTCATTAAAACTGCTGACAATTTTCCTAAGTGCAATTCTGAGTGTGCTACACACAGGTGAGTGGGCTATACGAACCACTTGTAGTAACACAATTATCCTACTATATGTACACTGGGCACTTTCTGTAAACACTCCCTGCTACAAAGACTCAATAAGATAATATATGTTTACTTGAGCACTGCACTACAAAATCTTTTTGCACTATGCGCTGCTTGCCACAAAATCTCTCTTCTGCACAACAATTTAATGTACAAAATATATTTCTTTGCACATTTTATGTACAAACATCTTTTGCACAATTTCATGTACAGTATTTATGTAAAGTTCTTGTACATTCTCAGTTTGTGTACGTGTAGTCAACTAGGTATAGTACTTATAGCATTTATAGTATATGTATAGTCAGATGGTTAACTGTTGTATAGCTCTATTGTTCTCCTTATACTTGCATTGTTGTATGTTTATTTATGTTTAACTGGTATGTAGCACCGTGGTCCTGTGAGACACGACATTTCGTTCCACTATATGTCCACACACAAGGCTGTAACCATGTCTTGAACATTTGGGGGGACCAATACATGTATATATAGTGCAAGAATTTCAAATATTGGGGGGGACGTTTGGCAATTTCTGATTATTGGGGGGGACTTGTCCCCCTCAATGTCTATGGTGGTTACGGCCCTGTCCACACATGTAGCAGAATGACAATAAAGCTCAATTTGAACTTGAACTTGAAAAAGAGACATCGTGAAGAATGTCCTGGCTGCTCTTTTCCAAAGAAATTTTACAAAAAAGTTCTGCAATTTTAAATACTAAATATTTCAAATTGAATTTATTTGACTACATATAAACATGTAAAAATATACTGTACCTTAAAATATTTATAAAAAAAAATTAACAATTTAGTTTAAGTTTTAGTAATTTTGTTAAGTGTGTTGTAATTTTTTTATTAGTTTTAGTTGTTTTTTAAATATTTCTAGTTAGCTTTAATTTTTCAGAATTTTTGTAGTTCAGTGAAATTTTGGTAACACTTTATTTTAAGGTGTCCTTGTTACACGTTACATGTACTTATTATTATAATAACAATAAACTATGCATAATTATATGCAAGTAACCCTAAGCCAAACCCTAATTCTAACCCTAACCATATAGTACATACATGTAGTTAATATTGCCCAGTACTTAAATGTATAATTACACTGTAACAAGGATATCTTAAAATAAAGCGTAACTGAAATTTGACTTCAACAAAAATATGAAATTTTGCCTTCGCAACTAACTCAAATAGATTTACGTGTATGTTTTTCATCTAATATTTATATTTTATTTTATTTTAGCTTTATTTCATAATTTTAAATTTCCATTTATATATTTTTTATTATTATTTCATTTTAACGGAATCTTTTCACAAACTGAAGATAGCAGGATTCCAGTTACAAACATCGTACATTTCATTTTTATTTCATGACTTGAACGACTTCAGAAAACTTGACAGCAGCCCATTCACTGCTATAATACTGAAAGAGTGCCAGAACAGGACAAAACATCTCCTTTTATGTTCCACGGAAAACAGAAAGTCAAGTGTCGATGAAGAAACATGTCATCCATGGCTGACCTCACTAGCCTGTGTCATCAAACATCTGATAAAAACACTTCCCCATACTTTCGTAACTCTCCTCGGTTGGTTGTGTAAGAACAGAGCTCATTGGTTTGAGCAAGCAGGCATGAAATGAGCCATCAGTCAGCATGCAGTGATTTTGTGGTAACAGAAGTGTAGTGATTGGTGATTTGGGATTTCCAACTTAAAGAAGGGAATTCACAAGTATGATATGCGAATACTGATGGTATTGTGTATTTGCATGCGCTGTCTGTGGTGTTTTAGCACTCGACTCACTACAGGAATTATGTAAATAAGGTAATGGTGCAAACACAGGCTAGAAAATCTGTTGAATGGCACAATTCCTCATCTGCAGGCCAGATTTGAGTGCTTGATTGTGGAGGACGCGGCAGACTACCACAATCTGACATAATTCACTGGGACTGTACAGCATTGCTCAAGCACTCAACTCCAAAAAGTCATTCTATGAAACGTGCATTTTCAGTTTATTATTATTATATTTAACACATTTAAGACAAAGAATACATCATCTCAAGTTAAATTAATCATTAAAAAACAATATGTTTTCAATGTTTTGGCCTCCTACCTTTAAGTAAACAATATAGCTTTTCTATAAAAAGTAGAAAAAAATGCTGTTTTTTTTAAATAGTTTGTGAATGATTATATAAAATAATAACAATTATATACACTTTCTCTTCATTCTCTTCATTTAAAATGACACTATAATTTTGAGATAAATAAGTATGATCGAGAAGGAATTAAAACAGAGTAATTAATCGTCTGTTTTCTTAATTAAAATGTTTAAACATAAATGAGATTGTTTTAGTATGAATGGGAAAAGAAATAATTTTACAAAATGTTCTGCCATTTTAAATACCAAATATTTCAAACTTGGCTAGATATACATATAAAATGTCTATAAAACATACATTAAAATATTTATATAAAAACAAGCTTTTATATATATATATATATATATATATATATTTTGTTTTCATTTATAATTTCATAAGTTTTAGTAATTGTGTTATGTGCTTTGTCAATTTTATTATTTTTAATTACTTTCAAATATTTCTATTGAGCTAATTTATTTTTTTTCTGAATTTTAGTACTTCAACTTCAAAATATGAAATAAGTGTGAAATAAGTTTGTTTTTAATTTAATATTTACATTATTTTATTTCAGCTTTATTCCATAATTTTTACATTTCCTTTTTTGTTTATTTTTATTTAATTCATAATTTTTTCACAGACTTTTCACAGGCTGTGATGACTCAAAAATTTATTGTTTTTTTTTATTTAATGCACATTTATAAGACTATACTTTGTTATATTACTTAATTACTTGTTATATTTATATTATATATTTATATTACAGCTTTATTCCATAATTTTTACATTTCCTTTTTTTTATTTTTATTCTTTACTTCATATTTTTTCCAGACTTATATATATATATATATATATATATATATATATATATTTAATGCACATTTATAAGACTACTTGTTATATTACTTTGTTATTTATATACACATTTTTAAAAATATTTATATTTAATTTTATTTCAGCTTTATTCCATAATTTTTACATTTCCTTTTTTTATTTTTATTTTTTATTTCATAGACTTTCACAGACTTTCCACAGCCAGTAATGATGCAACTCCAGTTACTAACATTGTAAATTTATCAGGGTTTATTAAAATATTATTTTTATTATATTTTTTTTATTCAATGCACATTTATAAGTCTATACTTTGTTGTATTACTCCATTATCTGTTATATATATAAAAATGTCTGAAATATTTATATTTAATTATATCACAGTTTTATTCCATAATTTTTACATTTCCTTTTTTTATTTTGATTTTTTACTTCATAATTTTTCCAGACTTTTCACAGACTGTGATGACACAACTCCAGTTACTAACATTGTAAATGTATCAGTTTTTTAAATATTTGTATTTTTATTTTTTACTTAATGCACATTTATAAGACTATACTTTGTTATATTACTTTGTTATTTATATACACATTTTTTTTAAAATATTTATATTTAATTTTATTTCAGCTTTATTCCATAATTTTTACATTTCCTTTTTTTATTTTTATTTTTTATTTCATAGACTTTCACAGACTTGTCACAGTCTGTAATGATGCAACTCCAGTTACTAACATTGTAAATTTATCAGGGTTTTTAAAACTATTTTTATTTATTGTTTTATTTAATGCACATTTATAAGACTATACTTATATTACTTTGTTATATTATTGTTATATTATAAAAAAGTATTTCTAATTGCAAATGCAATATCTTTCTCTGTTTTAACAACTGTAACTAAGCCATTTTTGTCATTTTGTCTTGATTTTGAAGGTCCTACAAATGCTATCGTAGATATATCTATTGCTATTTGATCAAATGGGAACTCAAAAATGATATTTGTAGTAGTTTCCATTCACAACTATAGAAGTTTACCCAACCATGATCACTTCCGCTTCTGAGAACCCTTGAAATGTGAAAAGAGTCCATTAACATATTAATTACATGATATTTAATTAACCTGTGATTGTGTTTAATGCATCAAATGACTCTTACATAACTGACATTGACATATCAACGATCACCTTTTTCTTCAGAGAAAAGCCATCATTCCTCTTATGTGTTGATTTCAATCTAACCCGTGGTCATCGTGGCAGTGGTTTACCTCGATCTCGCGCAGCAGCTCGGACTGGCCGCAGGTCTCCAGGTCTTCCAGGGCCTGGCACCAGAAACTGTCCTCCTGCTCCATCGTGAGTCCGTCGGCATGCGGCTGGCTGCTGTATCTGCGGCAGACGCACACATTACAGCCAATGAGGCATGAAGCAATTAAGCTGGCACTCGCATCCGGCTCTCTGGCACCAGTCTTGGCAAGTTAAGACGGACCGCAAGGCTCGCTGGAGAGGAGCAAACTGTAGGCCTGAAGACCTGCTATTATATTAAAACTTCCCCTCATGAGTGGTGATCCATCAAGTCTAAATTCAAAACAGTGCATTAAAAACTCAAATAATGTAGCATTTTATTCAAACAGAAGCAACATTTTATTGCTAAAGCACTGATAAATGGTTGCTAAGATGTTCTGAAAGACTGCTAGGCTGTAGAAAGCTAGAGATACAGATAGATCGTTTGAGAGTAAAACTGTAAAAGCTGCAAGCAGTTACCACTGTAATTTAAATACAACAATTAGTGTTCATTTAGTATTATTTATGCACTTTTATAGTATTTATTAATATTTTGAATTATATATTATTTATTTTTAATTGCTTTTTTAAAGCAATTAAACTAAATTAGTGTAAAAAGAAAATCCAATTTTACAAAACGTTCTGCTATTTCAAATACACAATATTTCAAATGGAATTTGTATGACTAGATATATAGTCATGTAAAAATCTACAGACTGTAAAATTAAAAAGAAACACACAAGCTTTTATTTATATACTTTAATATTTTATATATTTTTTTATTTTATATTTGCTCGCCTCCTATCATTAAGCAAACAACTTGACTTTTTTATAAAAAGAAGATAAAATTAAATACAGTTGTTGTTGTTTTTTCTTTTATGTGACAGATGGAGTTTTTAAAACACCAAATATTTTATTTATTTCATTTGTTTTATATGACTAGATATATGGACATGTAAAAAAGTATTTACTCTAAAATATTTATAAAATACAAAAAAAAAAAAAAAATATATATATATATATATATATATATATATATATATAAACATTTAATTTCTATGTTTTTTGTTTTCATCTTAAGTTCTAGCTATTTTCATGTGTAGTTTATATTCATTTTTTTGTAATTTTTGAAATATTTAAATTAGCTTTCCAAGTTTTGGTAATTTTAGTACAGTACCTTGGCGAAAATTTGAAATTTTGCCTTGGCAAATAAATGAAATGAAATGAAATTAAAGTTTAAAACTGAAATAAAATAATTCTAAGTTTTATTAACTTTAAATCTTTCATATATATATATATATATATATATATATACACACACACACTGTGTGCCAAATTATTAGGCAAGTTGATATTCTGGTCATATTTTTTTTCCAAGAACATTTTACCAATCCCAAACCACATCAATCTTAATAACCGTTACTGATTTTGTATTTAATAATTTATAAGTGATATATAATTGTCCATGAAGGCTTAAAGTAAAAACTCCTTATATTCAGGTGTGCCGAATTGTTAGGCAGGTTTTCTTTTACAGATAAAATGAGCCAAAAAAGAGACTGAACTCAGACTAAAAGTTAAAAATGATTAAATGCCCATGAGGAGGATGCAATACTAATGCAATAATAGAATTAGCAAAGTTAAGGCATGACTACTGGGCAGCGAAATGCTCATTGGGTCAGCAGAGTCAGAAAAAACAGGTGGAGAAGAAAAGACACGTCAACTGCAAAAGAATGAAGAATTAAGGTGAAGAATTAGGTGAGAAACCATCAGGAACCATTTAGTCTCCAGCGCCATCATTTTCCAGAACTGCAACCTTCCTGGACTCTCAATGTGTCAGGTTCTCAGGAACTTTGCTTGGGTAAAAAATCCTAAACAATGACTCTCACTTAATAAGAATAACATGCTGATGTGTTGTGAAATACATGAAGACTGATTTTTCATAGGCTTTATGGGCAGATAAGTTGTGAGTGACTCTTGAAGGACCAGCACCACATCCTCTTGTACCACTGTTTGAAGAATTGATCTTCCAGAATCTGGCAGTACATTTTAGGAGCTCATTTTTAGTCCATCTCCTATCCTGAAAGGTCTGTCTTGCAGAGATTGACTAAAACGTAATGCCAGATTATGGAAGATAAATTCTTCAAACAGTGGTACCAGAGGATGTGGTGCTGGTCCTTCAAGAGTTATTCTTTTTATTAAGTGAGAGTCATTTTTTAGGATTTTTTACCCAAGCAAAGTTCCTGAGAACCTGACACATTGCACTTGTGGAGAGTCCAGGAAGGCTACAGTTCTGGAAAAGGATGGCGCTGGAGATTAAATGATTCCTGATATTTTCTCACTTAATTCTTAATTCACGAAAATGTTCATTAGTAATTTACTAATTTAGTAATTTAGACAAAACTTTATGCTATTTCAAATACAGAATATTTCAAATAGAATTTGTATGACTAGATATATAGTCATGTAAAAAATGTACAGACTTCAAAATAAAAAAACACAAGCTTTTATTTCTATATTTTCATTTATATTTTTATATGCATTTTTTTATTTTTATATTTTCTCACCTCTTATCATTAAGCAAACAACTTGAATTTTCTATGAAAAGAAGGAAAAATTAAATACAGTTGTTTTTTTCTTGTATGTGACAGAGATGTGCTACATAAATATGTTATGTATGACAAATTTGGTGAAGAATGAAAGAAAAATATAAATGTTAAATCAGAGTAGAAGGATGGAATAAGAATTAAGAAAATCGAATACACCAATAATTGATTCTGTTTTAAATAAAAGACTGATTTAGTGTGAATGGAAAAAACAAATAAGCATTTTCCAAAAAAAAAAAAAAGAAGCTTTTCTTTAAACACCAAATATTTCAATTATTTCAACTGTTTATGACTAGATGTACAGACATGTTTAATTCCATGTTATTACTCTAAAATATTTATAAAAAAAAAAACAAAAAGATTATAAACTTTTATTTTTATGTTTTTAGTTGTTTTTTTAAGTTCTAGCAAATATTTATGTGTATTTTTTTTTGTAATTTTTGAAATATTTCAATTAGCTTTCAAAGTTTTGGTAATTTTAGTACAGTACTTTGACTTTGCAAAAATGTGAAATTTTGTTTTGGCAAAAAAAAAATCAAACAAATAATAATAATAATAATAATAATAATAATAAAATAGTAAAATAACAAATAATATTAAAAAAGTAAGTTTTATTAACTTTAGGTTTTTCATCAAATATTTATGTATTTTTTCAAATTAATTTCATTTACCAAAAAGGATTTGTACTAGTTTTAATGAACAATAACAACACTTAACAGAGTACAGTATGTGTTTGAGTGTTTCTCACCCGGCAGCTTTGTCCCAGTCGTCCTCACTGAATCCTCCGTCACTGAAGGGGTAGTTTTTGCGGCGGGTTGGAGGAGGCGTGCTGTTCCTCTGTTTGGTGTTACGCCACTCGTGAGGGTGTAACGCAATCCCAGCGGCCTGATGGATGTAGGTCCCTTCAGAGGAGGATCAGGTCAAACGTTTTCACTGAGGCTGTCAACAGACGAGCAGTATAACAGCCCATCGTGAGGAGAGTAACGCTCACCTTGACTGCTGTAACCGCCGTCGATTCCCGAGCCGTCCCACGACTCCATGGCCGAATCCACGCTGGGGATGGTGGTGGAATAAATGTCCGACAGTTTGTTGGTCTTCTGCGAGTCTGTCATCTCATCCTCGTTATCGCTGAGCTCGTTATCCAGATCGTTCTCTTTATTTTTATCATCTGCTGCTGAAGGGGGAATGACAATTATCAGGTGATCAAATATGATGTTATCAGAATAACACAGGTTTGTGTGGAAACAGATTTGTATGCGTGTATG